>CAUYPK010055327.1:0-17100 GCA_963574355.1 Loris lydekkerianus
TCCCTCCTCAGAAGCAGCATAACAAAATCCAAACTTGGCAAAGAGCCACAGTATACAAAATAATGATAAGAGGCAAAGAGCCGCATTCATTTTGGCCGGGAGCCGCATGTGGCTCGAGAGCCGCGTGTTCGCCACCCCTGGCCTGGAGGAAGCTAGCAGGATCATTCTTCTCTCTTGCTTTCTGAATATGAAACATGTTTTTGTACAAAATTTTAAATTTTGTGTTGTCAAATTTATCTAGATGTATTCTTTAAACCTTCTGTACCTGTGCATTTTAATTACAAAGACCTTACTCATTTTAAAATCATAAAAATAAAAACTCTGCCATGTTTTCTTCTAGTCAATTTACAGTGGGTAATTTTCTGTTCTCATACTTCATGATACGGTAGCAATTTCTTTCCATCCCCATGCATTACTCATTGAAATTTTTACATTTATTAGCACTCTTTCCTTACTTTTTTCCTACTTATCTGGTGTTTTCTTTTCCATTTTCCTAATAGTTGTCCTCTAACCTGATAGACTACTATTATTTGTGGCTAACTTTATTTCCCCTTCTTTATCATAGTAATCCCTAAGGAAAATGTTACGAACTTACCTTCTCCCATTCTCAGCAGTATATTATTGGGTAGGATTGTTCCAATGGGGCCCCTGGAAGTCTGAAGGGCTTAAGTTAAATAGTGGTTCCATCCCTTGGCCATAGTAGCCCAGGGTAAATCCTTCAAACCCATTGGAGGTAGTTATTTACAAGGAGACATTTTTTGCTCTATTTCAAAAGAGAAATTTACTCTTTTCAAAATTTAATTTGGAAAGTGAAGTCTGGAACATGGCAACTACTTTTCAACTGTAATGGAAAAGCCTGGTCTGCACAGAACAGCCTGAGGGTAAAGCAAATATGTTGGAAGGCCAAGGGAAGAAACAAACACAAATAATCCTGACATCAGCTGAATAGCTTGATCTAGTCTTACCTGACTCTACATGTGACCATTAATCTCTCCTCCTTTAAAAAGCTGGTAGGAGTTAAACTTCCTGTCACTTGTCACCAAAGTCCTGATGTGTATTTTTTTCTACCTGTTATTATTTGCTGTTCCCAACAATTCCATCTTCTAATTTCATTTCACTCTAAGTCACATGTTGCATTTGAGGAGGATATTGGTTGATTCTGCCTCATAGTGACTACCTTTGGGGCCCACACCAGAATAGACTTACAAAATGTTTTCCAAGATTTGTTAACAATGGGTCTAAAATTCTAATATTCGGCTGGAACTAAATAGCCACTGCTATGAATATATATAGAAATGAGTGATGGCAGCTCCAGTTTTCTACAGTTCTTATACCTTTACTGTCTTCTACTGAGAACACGTCCCTTGCTTACTTTCCTACCTGATCTTTATGAGTTTTGAGTGTGTGATCCCTGACCCGAACTTGGTATTTAATGGAGGTAGAGAAGAAGAGGGTTTCTAGGCTTGTTTAAGCATGGAACAAGAGAGTGATGACATCTACAGGATATCTTTACTACTATAGACTACTCTCTATTTATCTTTCTGTAAGGATTTAGTGAATTGCCATTCCCACAGGGAGTATTTAATTTAAAAATTTTGAAAAATTAAGAATTACTTTTCTGAAAACTGAAATGCAAAGGAAGTTAAAATAAGAAGGCTTATAGTTACTCTCTTCTCCCTAATTTGACACATTATACATACATAAACCCCCATCTCCTAATTGAATGTTACTTTAATGAATGTGCTAATGGTGGTATAAATCTTTTTACATTTAAAAAGATCTAAAAATAACACTCCATTCTTATCTGCAACACATTCTACTTTATAAAAATCCAGCTTGACTGAGTCTAAATGACACTCAGTGGCACATTTTAGCTCTTTTTAAAAACCTGTACAAGCAAATGTAATCACAAGATGGTATCAGCTCTACCAAGGAAGAGAAGGAAATCAATCCAAAGCTTGTGGCAAGTCACGAGTTTTCCATTTCTAAGTCCTGGGTAACAGGGATATTTTCTAAAAGAGTATGAATTCTGTACTGGTGGAACATAACTTTCAGTTATAAGGAATAATGTTATATAAGTAAAAGAGTACTTTATTAAAATAAAAATCTATCACACTTGAAAACTTTGTTGTGGTATGATATGGGCATTTGAATAGTATTTAGATCTGGTATTTTCATGTACTCATTCTAACATTAAATGTTCAAACACACTTTGATAGTCTATAAATATTTCACAAATATTTCTAATATTTCTTAGAAGAAAAATATTTCTTTGTAAGATTCAAGTTAAAAAAATCTTCTTAGTGTTTAAAATCTAATCCTTTCATTAATTTGAATCTGGAGTTGGAAATGAAGAAGAAAAGAGATATCTACTGAATCATAATAGTAGCTACCAATAATGAGTACTTTCTATGTGCCAGACATATTGAAAGTTCCATTTACATTTCTCATGCAGTCTTCACAATGCATCCTTATTGTTCTCATGTTCTTGACTTGACCATGGCCTCTAGAGGGTTTGAAATGTTCTTCTGTTGTAGGGGAAAATGGTCTGTGTCACAGGAATCTTGGCCTAGAATAACAGAAAGATATTTATGAGGCAAGTAGGGGATGTATTTTGATACTGGATTATGTAGCATCTTACTTTCTCTAGCATTTTCTTTTGGTTATCTCTTTAGTCAAGTCTTATGCAAATATTTTAATCCAGTAATTTATATGCTGCCTTTGAACAAATTAGGAAAAGTTACTTCTCTGGACAAGCAAGGATTGGCCAAGAAAACATAAGCTACATTTCCACTCACTTATTTTGTGGCCCACTTTGTCAATATTCCTTGTTTAGAATACAATCTATACCACCATATCCTGAGAATAATCTGACAAAGGTAAAGCACAAGTTTCTGATCATCATGGTAGTGGCAAAATGATTTTTGTAGCATTCAAGAGGAAACTGAGTGAGAGTTAGCTTTTAGTTCAGTAACCCCCTTTATACATGTTATTTTTTAATTGGGAAACTTAGAAGTTCTGAGTTTATTTTTAAGGAAATTACAGGGTTCTTTTGGTTAAGGAAATGGCCTTTTTGAAGATAGAGACCTCAAATAGATCCAGAGAAGTAAGCTGCATTAATATAAAAACACAAAGAACATGTTTAACTAAAAACTATGAAGGTCACACCATGATTGACTTGGAAGGCCTCATAGAGAAAAGGTGATTAAGGAAGTTAAAACCTTTTGCTTGCATTTTAAGGCAGATGATACATTTATGAGGAGTATAAGAAGCAGAAATGGTGGATTAGCGTTAGGGAGTTTTGAATGGGTGCATTGAAGATACATTGAAATAATAAACTAGTATGGATACTGGAACAAAGGAGAGAGAGTAAGTGATATAAGAGCTCTGAATTGATACTGCTTTAAAAAATACCAATGCTGGAAATATAGGGGAGTGACACCAGCAAGATAGCAGAATAGATTTTCTAGCACTTGTATCCTGCAGAAACTATCCATATGTCAAAATACTTCCCCAAGAGCTAAGAAATCTAGATGAGAGATTATAGCACCTAGTGTAGCACAGATAAGAAAAAAACATTGAAGAGGGTAGGAAGGATACTCTCATATTACTCACTTCACTGTACCCCAAAGCCCAGACAGCACAGTGTAGAGACAGATATCCTCTACTTGGGGAAAGCATAGAGAAGAGAGCACCCAGTTTTGCCCTGGACATGAGCGCCAGGTCCTCTGAAGTGAAACCTAGCATCAGGCTAGCCTCTGTTGTTCTTAAGTCCAGGCTGGTCACATAGCTCCAGGTCCAGGCTAGCACCCACAGCCACAGGCTTCAGGCCCACTGCAATACCAGCCTTTGTGAAATAGGGCCAGAAATCAATAGAAAAGATCAAAGGAACTAAGAGTAGGGTTATTCAAAACAATGCTGGCGATTTTTTAGCTTGACTAAGAAAAGAGAGGACTCAAAGGAATAAAATTATAAATGATACAGAAGACATTACAAATGATACCACTGAAATACAAGGGATATAAGAGAATACTATAAAGAGATATACTCTTCATAGTATATTCCTATATTTACTTATATATATGTTATATATAATATTATATATTATATATATTATAAAGGAAGAATTACAGTTTTGACATTACCTCCTATGAGTTGAGTGGGAACAAGGCCAGAATTCTCTTCATATAAAGTTGATACTAATACTAACATCCATACATTATACATACATTATTGAGCAATTATTATTGAAAATGTGGCAAGCACTTTCTCTCACTAGAATTGGTATGATAAAGGTTTAAATCACATTTTATTTTGTTTTTAAATCACATTTTAAAGATAAAGAAACTTAGTGCTTTTCCTAAGACCATACTCTAGTAAGTAGGAGACCTAGAATTAGAACCCTAATCTAACTTCAAAGATTACACCCATTCTACTATTGCTAGCTTTTGTTCACTGTCAACGAATGCAAACAAATGGCATATATTTCACCAGGATTCCTGCTCCAGTACCTCCTCTGGTTGGTCATCACTTCGAATGTTTAATGTCTTTCTGCTTATTAAATAAAAATACCTAAATATGCTCCTTAGATAAGAACTTAGAGTGACAAAATATACTCAGTAAATATTTGCAAGTAAAGAACAGTAAATAAGTAGTAAAATTTAAGGAATACAGTTGTTAGTGTTTTCTGGTTTTAAGGCACAGAAAACACTTCTGGATAGCTTACAGTAAAAAAAAAATTTTATTACATCACATGTCCCTTTATGATATACAATCTACATAAAAGCAAAGGGCTTGCTGTGAAAAATATAGCTTTCAGATATAGCCCCAAAGTCCCTGTTCCCACCATGATTGCTGTGCCTAAATTCTAGGTGGTCAGATGACAATTACAGCAGTGTCCCAAATTCTAACTCTATATCTACCCCTTTTGAGATGTGATTCTCCAGTTCCTCTCAATAAAGACCCGAAGTTTGTTTCTGGCTTTTGACTCTGGGCTAGCTTTCAGAACCAGCTTTTGCCAAAAAAAGGTCACATGTGAAAGAATTCCAGATCTGAGTCTAGGTTTGAAGTGGCCTTCCACTTGTCTCGGATGGTTGACCCCACCACGAGACACCATCATGAGAATGAGTCTCGTGGTGGGGTCAAGGAAATGAGGACCACTTGGATGTGGGCAGGGTGGCTTCTGTGAGGCCATCCCACCTTGGTCAGTCGTGAGCTTTGGGCTGCAGAAGCACAGGGAACCTGGTTGAGATTAGAGGAGCCCAACTCAGAGCTAGAGAACCAACCAATCTGTGTACTCACAAGTTAAAATAAGTGTTTACTTTGTGTGTTCCACTGCAGTATTGTGTTTTTTATGCAGTGTTATGTTGTGACAATGGACAACCGATTTACCTTTGTGCTGTGTAATAGCCACTAAGAGGAAGAATTAACTGGCCTGGTCTGGTTTTCACCACACTTCTACTTATATTTGCTCTGACCAAAATCTATAAGTAAAAAAAGGACTGAGAATAGACCATTCTGTTTTCATGAAGCATTAAGAGGAATACAAGCAAGCCAGAGCAGCTAAATTTTTTTAAAACAAGTTTACTATAGGTATAACAACAACAGCCCAAATTCCTTTTTTTTTTTTTTTTAATGTCAGACGGGTAAAGTGCCAATGTTGTAACAAGATTTGTGGGAGGCACATCTCATGCATGCGCATAAAAACCCAATCATCACGCTTATGAACTACAAAAGGATCTGCAACCCAAATTCACTTGATAGCTGTCAAATTTCCACTTCACTTTGTGACTTCCAAGACAAAGATGCTATGTTCACTTAAAATAAAAATACTTAATAGTAGATATTTTAAAACATACTGTAATTTAATATGTGAATAACATTCATAGAATCTAAAATCTGAACCAATATTGGACTTTAGAAAAAGCCTACATGGAATTTCTTCCCTAACACATTAACAATCTAAACGTGGGAGAGATCCTTTAAAAACATTGCTTCAATTTGTCTGCAGTTATGTGATTTAAAATATCCTTGTTCTATTGAGGTATGAGCTGCAAACTTTGGTAAAATTAGAAAAGTTAAACCATTCCACCCCCCACCCTCCTCCCAAAAAACCCAACCAAACCTACGTTATATCTTTCTTGGTACATAAACAGTAACTACAAAAAAAAAAAAAAAAAAATTCATTTAGAAAAAATGTTCATTAAAAAATGTTCCCTCTTGAATTCCCAACTATCAAGTTAAAAAATTGAATTAAAATGATCTATAAACTCAAATATTCCCCAAAACTCGTTCAGTGTCAGGAAGAACTGGATGTCCACAGTTTTAAAAAGCACATTTTTAAAAAAGGGTTTTACTTTGTTTGCTTATACGATTAGTTAAAAATGATTCCTTTCTAACACAGAAATAAGCCAAAAGTATCCCCTTAAGCTTATAAATTATTTTCTCCCCATATCAAGTAACCATATTCAATATATAACAAATCAGACTTGAGAATTAACACCTTAAATTTTCTGGATGATATTTACCGCATGCTTAATAGAGCCTTTAGAAGTTAAGAACGTACTATACCTGTATGCCTCATCTTTATAAGGCCTAGAACTTGTTTGATTTTTCCAGATATCTTCCAGAGTAGAAGTTGCTCAACTCCTGTTGTCTATGACAGAATCAAACTGCATCGTCACTTATAATTCTTCCCTGGTTTTATCTGCACCAACAAAATCTCAATAGAGATTATGTGGTTCTTTCTTTTTCAAATATTCCCTCTCAAGCTCCATCTTTTTCATAAATAAGTCAAAGTGATTTTAAAGACAAATGAATAGCCACTCAAGTGAATGAAAAGAATACACAGTTTCCAAATGACTTTATCTGAGTCCTTTATGGATTGCTATTTACTCCAAAGAATAGAAAGTCTTTACAACATGTTATATATAATAATTTGAAACCAAATTATATTCTTAATGTACTTCAATGAAAGAAATCAATTTTGTGAATACAAATAGATGACATTTTCTCCTCTTTGAATAGTATGATAGCAAGCTTTTTAATTATGAACTTCTCATTGTAGTTTGGTATCCTTTACAAATAATTATTTTGTACCAATTTCATAAAACAACATTCCCAAAGGACCATAGCCATTTTAAGTTTGTCAATCTATATTTTGACAAAAAGCTATTTTTTTTTTTTGTTCACTTACATGTTTTAAAGAAGGGAAGGTAGTTGCAAAATATATTCTGTGACTCCCCAAAATGATTAAACTGAGTGCTATGTTAGGTGAAGAGTGAGGATAAAAGGCTGATGTACTAAAACATAATATTTAGGCATTTTTAAAATAGAGAAATGGACTTCCTAAAAAAGAAAAAGTTGTCATTTAAGATGTAAATACGACTCATGAATACTTAGAATTTGGGAAGAATATGATACTGAAGAGAATATATGTCCATTTTATGTTGAAAAAGAGCTCTTGGGTTGAAGAGGTCTTGCCTTGAGACAGTTGATGTCTAAAGGACTAGAATCATTGAATGGTAAAGGATGTTTTCACAGAAGACCAATAAGAAAAAGAGAGAATAATACTTAGGTGAAGTCAAAGAAATCAGAGTCTTGTGAACAATTAAGAGCTTGACCTTAAAAGCATAGAATTAGAGAGAAGACTGTCACCGGGCCCTGCCCTGGCCTAGAGGTTAGTGGCAAAGATGGCCACGTTCATGGGTAAGTTACAGAGGCCGAGAAGAAAAGTTAGATGAGGCTGTGTCAGTGGCACTATCTGGGTAGGACCAAGCTTCTGTAGAAAGCCAAAGGAAGGTTAATAGGTCAACACTTGGACCCAGAAGAAGAACTAGAAGTTGCATTGACTATCCCAAATCCCATGATCACATGCACAGAATAAAGGGGAACAGATTCATAGAATATGCAATTATTTAATGATGTGTCAAGAGATACGGTATTAAACAGTCCTACAGGGTGTAGTTTCCTCCCTTATAAAATGAAAACAAAAATATGACGTTTTATAAAGGTTTGCACAAACCACATCCCTTGGGTTTATCTCTTACATTCTGGGATTATGACACACAAAATTCTGATTGGATTTAATTGAGGGGAGAGGGGAAATATCACTCCAGGGATGATATCCAGCAATGTGTGGGGACATTTTGGTTGCCACAACTGTGGCAGTATTGTAACATGGTAGTGGGTACAGGCCAGGGATGCTGCTAATAAAAACAGGGAAGACCCTCACAACAAAGAATTATCTACCATAGTAGTGCTGAGGTTGGGAAACTCTGCTATAGGCCAAACTTTCTTTGTATCTGATTCATGTTTACGGAATAGTTCTATAGCTCCTTCAAGTAGAAAATTCTGGTGTATGCATTTCATAGAGAGACTAGGCATAAGTTATGAGACCCACTAATGAGGAAAGTGTGTCATGATCATATTTATCATAAAACAGCTATGGGAAAATTGTTGTCTCCTTAGTTCTCTAACAAAGACCTGTTCAGGAAGGGGAGCACAGTCTGGGAGCCGGGAGATATGGATGCCAGGGTGTTTGATCTTTTCTGTCATTTGATGTACAGAGTTAATATCTGCATTTTCTCTATCAAGGTTGCTGTGAAAATAAAAGGCAAGGAGATCTGTAAGTGAGTGGAGATGTTAAAAGTGCTGGAAAGATATAAAAAATCACTTATACTCACATTTCACTTAGAGCATTTCTCTAGCTAAATCTTGCTAATATATTAAGTTTAGTTCAACAAAGATTTGAATTCCAATTTGGGAAGGCACAACATTAGATATAACATATAGACAAAACCCCCACAAATTGCTGCTCACAAAGACCTTATAGTCTAGATTGGTAAATGTTATCAGTTACCTATAACCACTATAAGGCTGCATAATAAACAATTATGAAAGCCTAAGTGTCATACAATGTTAAGCATCTAAGTATAGAATCAGCTGGGCATTAGCCAAGCGGTCCTGTCTTGGTTTAGCTCACTCATATATCTGGGCTTGGCTGGCTGTCAACTAATTTAGCATGCCTTGGCTGGGACAACTGGCTCTGCATCATGTGTCCCTCATCCTTCTGCAGATTTGCAATAAGAATGTTTCATGTTGATGGTAAAGGACAAGCTTCTGCTTATATCATGTCTGATAACATTCCTTTGTCAAAGTAAGACATATGGCTGAGCTGAGTCAAAGGCTGGGGAACACCACTTTATACACAGTAAGTGAACACTGCAATGTTACAGGGCAAAGGATGTGGACACAAGGACTGGTTAAGATTTGGGCCAATAATACAGGTATAATCTACTCCAGCACAGTCACTGGACTATGAGGAATCACATTCTGATCTGATGAAGAGGATTATGCTGCACCCAGATTTTCTGGACTTTTCGTTGAATGATGTTAATGAATGTAATTCTAAGTTGAATTTCCTACAGACATAAGGTTTGTTTTGTGTGTAAAAGACAGGTATGCAAAAAGTGTTTAGTTGCCAGAGGATCAGACAGTGAAAAAGACAGCTAACTGTGCACCCATGTTTGCACTTTTCTTTCTCTCTGAATTTATGTGGGGTCATGTCACTAGTTTTCTCCAGCGGAAGAGAAGGGGAGGTAAATGTGTCTTTTCCAGGACAAAGTTGTTAAGAAGTAGACGTGCAATTCCCCTTTCTTTCTTTCTCTTTCTGCTGAGTGGAGACAAAGTACTTCAAGATGCTAAAAGATGTCAGAGCCATAGAACAGATAGACTCTGGATGCCTGAGCCTCCATACAGAGGAGATTAAACTGTTAGGTCATTAACACACTTTGATTTATTTGTCATATAACCCAGAATCATTCTAACACCATAATTTTACTAACATTAAGGTCATTAATTATGAAATATCCTATTTTGAATCAAACGTTTAGTTTATTATTATATCTCAAATAAAAAGCAGTACAATTAATCAAAGTATGTGGCAAAACTATTGACACGGTTTTGCCATCTTCATGGTAATGTAGCTTGTTTGGGCCCCAGTGAAGAAGGCTGGGGAGCAAGTGGTGAAGATACTAAGAAAGGTATTTTCCAGCAGTACCCAGGGCTTAGTGGGTAGGGCACTGGCCCCATATACCGAGGGTAGTGGGTTCAAACCCTGCTCCAGGTCACACTGCAACAAAAACATAGCTGGTGTTCTGATGGGCACCTATAGTGCCACTTACTAGGGAGTCTGAGGTAAGAGAATTGCTTAAGCCCAGGAGTTGGAGGTTGCTGTGAGCTGTGACAACACAGCACTCTGCCAAGGGTGATAAAGTAAGACTCTGTCTCTAAAAAAAAAAAGGTATTTTCCACAGCTTGCTGAGAATTGGATGTTTTTCCTTGCAAGAAGTGGTCCAAAGCCTGTGGGAAATGGTAGTCAGTTGGTACAAGGTCTGGGGAATATAGTGGATGACAGTTTCCAATTTTAGCTTCTGTGGTTTGAGCAGTCCAGCATTGTCTTGAAAGAGGATTGGTCCATCCCTATTGACCAATCTCAGTTGCTTAATCAGAAGCATCCTCAATGGAATGCAATAAGCAGCCACTGAAATTGACTGACCATGTTTCATAAAGCTGAAGGGGGTAATATCTGCCAGAGCTCTACCACCATACAGGTACCATTAGCTTTTTTATGAATATTTGGTTTTGGAGTGTTTTTGGCATTGATCTTTATATAACCATCATGTTGAATGCTTGCAATTGTCGAAAAGAATCAACTTTTTTTTCTAATCACATATAACAATATGGTGTAGTGATGGTATGCCTGTATTTTGTGACCAAAAAGAAAGTCAAGCTTCAAGATGATTTCTCTACTAATGCTTATTTAATTCACATGGGAACCATCTATCCAGCTTCTTTCCCTTGCAGATTTGTTTTGATGGACCAATATCGTTTGAATAGTAATGTCAAACCTTGCTGCTAATACATTTGTAGATTGAGATGGATTCAATTCCACTACAGCTTTCAGCTCATCCATTATCTACCTTGATCTTAAGTTGACAACATGGCTCATTTTCAAGATTAAAATCACCAGAATGGAACACATCAATGTACTGTGCCTTCATTAGCCACATCCTTCACAAACAACACTCTTCATTAATTTTTTTTCTTATTTATTTATTTATTTATTTATTTATTTATTTATTTATTTTATGGAGAGTCTCACTCGGTTGTCCCAGAGTACAGTGTCATGGAATCATAGCTCAGATCAACTTCAAAGTCCTGAGCTCAAGTGATTCTATTCCTTGGCCTTCTGAGTAGCTAAGACTGCAGGCTCCTATTACAATGCCTGGCTAGTTTTTCTATTTTTAAGAGACAGGGTCTCAAAAATTTGAATCATTTGTGCTGCATTGGTTCCAAGCTGGAATGCATATTTAAAAATAACTAAAGTTTTGAAGGGGGCAGAGGCAGGATGGCTGACTGAAGCCAGCCTTTCATGGAGGCTCCTGTCCAGAAGGAGAGTTAAAGGACAGAAGTTTAGCAGGTAACCAGGTGGTTACTGAGCTGAGCCAAAAGAGAAGGTTGAAGAATGAACATCAACCCTGCTGAGGTAAGCTGTGATCCCAAGAACACAAACAAAAGGAACAAAATCCATCACCAAGTGGATGGGAGTCCTGTCCCCCATGAGAATGGCTCGGAGTACTCCATACAAACAAGCGAGCAGAGCTCAAAAGTCCTCCCATCCCACCAGAGAGACCCTCTAAAAAGTGGACCTAATTCCCCTACTAGGGTGCCATGGTGCTCTCCTGCCAGGCATAAAACTGTATAAAATGGTACATATTCTCTACCTGCAATTCTGAGCTCCCAGCCCTCCCCTCCACTCTTACTCTGAGGTCTGAAAGCCTATCCCCCAGGAGTCCAGATTCTTGGGTATTTTCTTGAGAGGAGTGGACAAGGCATGGACTGCTGCTGGTCAGTGATGATTCTGTGGCATGGGAGTAATGAGAGGATCATCAGCTGAGAGGGAACCAGGGCAGTGCCAAGAGTGGCAGTGCCCCGAGGAGCAGAGCAGCAACTATAGGGCTCACCCCTGGGTATTCTGGAGTCACACCCCCTGTCTCTCTGGGCAACCAGAGGAGGCTGGGCATCTTCTCTGGTGGCAGCCACTGGCGGAACAGATCTGGGATGGAAATGCAAGCCCCGTGAGTAAAGGGTTTGTCTTAGGTGGTAATGGCCTGGGTGGAGCGGGGGCGGGGGGATTAGAATATGCATGTACAGAGCAGAGTCCAAGGCAGGGCTGACCCAGAGGACCGCCTTACTGAGCCTAAGACGCACCTGGCCTTCAAGGGATCATTAGCTGAGACAAAGGAGGGCAGGCAGAGGATGGAACTGACAGCTAACTGTGCCACTCCAATACAAACTGCAGCTGAGACTGGGCAGTGGCACAGACAGGGCCTAAGTCACAGTTTCTGTGAAATCAAAACAGCTTCTCTTCTGCAGGGGAATATAGCCGGGACAGAAACAAATTCTGCAAAGTTGTTTTGTTCTGTCAGTAACATCAATCAGGGGTGGGGCTCTGAACTGAATGAACAGTGCCAGCTTCCATAAGCACTTGAAGTAGTCAGGCCTCACATCCTCCTGCCAGATAGTGGCAGAGAGCAGCAGCCTGGATGACGAGACATAGATATCCCTGTGATTCAGGCAGGTGCAAATCCCTGGAGTATCTGCTCATTGGTGGGAACTGGGTCACAGCCCCATGGGGTTATCAGTAACTGGGTGTAACAGAGGTGCAAGGTGGGGAAGGAGGCATCAACCTTCCCAGACTAATCTATTTGCTGTGTGGGTCCTCCTGACCTCATGGAACACCGGAGCAAGTCATATTTGAGTTGCCAGCAGATCCCTGCAATCTAGTTGCCAGAAACCTTTTAAACTCTCCCCCCTGAGACAGGTACTGACTGAGACAATTAATTTGAACCACTTGGAACTGGGCCAATTGCCTGAGGACTATCTAAGGGGTACCCTGGGTGTATGGTTGTGGGAAGTTTTGATTTTCCTTTTCCAATTGTTGCCTATGGGGAGCCAGGATGACTTAATTGCTGGTATTTCTCCACAGCTGAGACTTCAATCCCAAGTAACTGATTCACTAGGGTAGGACAGAGATCAGCTGAAAACAAGACAAATCCACTTAGCCCCACCACACCACGCAGGTCCCCAGTTTCTCAGGCCGTAGCACTATATGGGTCCTTGGCAAAGATTCAGGGGGAAAGGTACAGATACCCAGTCCCAGCTTTTGGACAAAGGGCTGGTTAACCATTACTCCTGGAGCCCCCAACCAAATTTCTCTTTATCTTCTCATCTAGTCAAATGGTGTAAAATAACCATGAGGTGGAAGCAGCATAAAAACTCCAGTAACATGAATAATCGGAGTAGATCAATCACCCCAAGGAAATATATGGCAGATGCAACTGAAGATCCCATTAATAAACAGATGGCCATGATGTCAGAAATTGAATTCAGAATTTGGATTGCAAACAAGATTAATAGAATAGAGAAAAAAGTTGGAATTAGAAATTAGAGGAGCAATTCAAAAGTTGTTTCAAGAATTCAACAAATTTAAAGACAAAATCACCAAAGATTTTGACACATTGAGACAAGAATTTGAAGCCCTCAAAGATCTGAAAAATACAGTAGAATCCCCCAGTAACAGAGTGGAATAAGCAGAAGAAAGGATTTCTGACATTGAAGACAGAGCTTTGGAACGCTCCCAAACTCTCAAAGAGGAAGGGAAATGGAGAGCAAAAGTGGATCATTCTCTCAGAGAGCTCTGGGATAATTCAGAGGAAACTAATATTCACCTCAAAGGAATCCTTGAAGGCAACGAAGTGGCTTCACAAGGCATATAGGCTCTTCTCCATGAAATTATGAAAAAGAATTTTCCACACATGTTAAGAGATTCTAAAATTCAGCTAGCAGACCGTTTCAAAACCCCAGCAGGACTCAACATGAATAAGACATCCCCCAGGCACATCATGATTAAATTCATTAAAGTTAATATGAAGGAGAAAATTCTGAATGCAGCCAGATATAAAAAAACCATAACCTACAAAGGGAAGAATATTAGAATGACTACAGATTTCTCTGCTGAAACCTTTCAAGCCAGAAGAGAGTGGTCATCGACTTTTAATCTCTTAAAACAAAATAACTTTCAACCCAGGATCCTGTATCCAGCTAAACTGAGTTTCATTTATGATGGAGAAATTAAATACTTTAATGACATTCACATGATGAAGAAATTTGTCATTACTAAACCAGCTCTCCAGGATATTCCCAGACCTGTCCTTCATAATGATCACCACAATCCTCCACCACAAAAGTAAACTCACTCAGAAACTTTTGATCAAACTCCAACTTCCACAGTGGCAAAAATTAAAAATATCCACTGGACTTTCGATACCCAAGATTCTATCAGGCTTATCAATATTCTCCATTAATGTGAATGGCTTAAATATATAAAAGAAATTCTAACAGACGTGAGCAACTTTATTTCCTCCAGCTCCATAATTGTTGCAGATTTTAAAACTCCTTTGGCAGTGTTAGATAGATACTCCAATAAGAAGCTGAGCAAAGAAATTTTAGTTTAAACCTAACCATAGGTTAACATTTGGATTTAACAGACATCTACAGAACATTTCATCACAACAAAACTGAATACACATACTTCTCATCAGGCCATGGAACATATTCCAAAATGGTTCACATCTTAGGTCACAAGTCTAACCTCAGTAAATTTAAAGGAATTAGAAATTATTCCTTACATCTTCTCAGACCACCATGGAATAAAAGTTGAACTCAGGGCAACACCTGTGGCTCAAAGGAGTAGGGCACCAGCCTCACATGCTGGAGGTGGCGGGTTCAAACCCATCCCTGGCCAAAAACTGCAAGGAAAAAAAAAGTTGAACTCAGTAATGAAAGTTAAATAACCTTATGCTGAATGAGAGCTTGTCATAGATGAGATTAAGAAGGAAATTGCCAAATTTTTGGAAAAAAACGACAATGAAGACACAAATTACAAGAACCTCTGGGATACGGCAAAGGCAGTCATAAGAGGAAAATTTATAGCACTGCAAGCCTTCTTCAAGAGAACAGAAAGAGATGAAGTTAACAACTTAATGGGACATCTCAAACAACTGGAAATGGAAGAACATTCCAATCCCTACCTCAGCAGAAGAAGGGAAATAACTAAAAGTTGAGCAAAATTAAATGAAATTGGAAACAAAAAAATTACAACAGATCAGTAAATCAAAAAGTTGTTTTTTTGAAAAGGTCAATAAAATAGATAAACCTTTGGCTACCCTAACCAGAAAAGAAAGAGTAAAATCTCTAATTTCATCAATTAGAAATGGTAAAGATGAAATAACAAAAGATTCTTCTGAAATTCAAAAAATCCTTAATGAATATTACAAGAAAATTTATTCTCAGAAATACGAAAATCTGGAAAAAATTGACCAATACTTGGAAGCACATCCCTTTCCAATACTTAGACAGAATCAAGTGGAAATGTTGAACAGGCCTATATCAAGTTCTGAAATAGCATCAACTATATAAAATTTCCCTACAAAGAAAAGCCAGGAAACAGATAACTTCATGTCAGAATTCTACAAAACCTTTAAAGAGGTACAAGTACGTGTATTAATCAACCTTTTCCAAAATATAGACAAAGAAGGAATACTACCCAACATGTTCTATAAAGTACATATCATCCTGATCCCCAAGCCAGGAAAAGACCCAACAAAAAAAGAAAATTATAGATCAATATCACTAAGGAATATTGATACAAAAATATTCAACAAGATCCTAACAGACAGAATACAGCAACACATCAAACAAATTATACACCATGACCAACTGGGTTTTATCCCAGGGTCTCAAGGCTTGTTCAATATTTGTAAATCTATAAATATAATTTACCACATAAATAAATTAAAAAACAAAGACTGTATGATTCTCTCAATTGATGCAGAAAAAGCTTTTGATAATATCCAGCATCCTTTCATGATCAGAACACGTAAGAAAATGGGTATAGAAGGGACATTTCTTAAATTGATAGAGGCCATCTACAGCGAACCCACACTCAATATCATATGAATATTGAATGGAATTAAATTGAAATCATTTCCACTCAGATCAGAAACCAGGCAAAGTTGCCCATTGTCTCCACTGCTCTTTAACATTGTAATGAATGATTTAGCCATCACAATTAGGAAAGAAAAGGTGATCAAGTATATCCATATAGGGTCAAAAGAGATCAATCTTTCACTCTTCACAGGTGATGTGATTGTATATCTGGAAAACACTAGGGATTCTACTACAAAACTCTTAGAAGTGATCAAGGAATACAGCAGCATCTCAGGTTACCAAATCAACACTCCTTAATCAGTAGCCTTTACATATACCAACAATAGTCAAGCTGAAAAAATATTTAAGGACTCTATTCCATTCGCAGTAGTGCCAAAGAAGATGAAATGTTTGGAAGTTTACCTAACAAAGGATGTGAAAGATCTCTATAAAGTGAACTATAAAACTCTAAGAAAAAAAGTAGCTAAAAATGTTAACAAATGGAAAAATATTACCATGCCCATGGCTGGGAAGAATCAACATTGTTAAAAATGTCCATACTACTCAAAGCAATATACAATTTTAATGCAATCCCTACTAAAACTCCACTGTCATACTTTAAACATCTCAAAAAAATAATACTTCATTTTATATGGAATAAGAAAAAACCTTGAATAGCCAAGACATTACTCAGAAATAAAAACAAAGCAGGAGGAATCATGCTACCAGACCTCAGACAATACTATAAATCGATAGTGATCAAAACAGCATGGTACTGGCACAAAAACAGAGTTAGATGTATGGAACAGAATAGAGAACCAAGAAATGAAGCCAGCTACTTACTGTTATTTGATCTTTGATCAGCCAATTTAAAACATTCAGTGGGAAAAAGATACCCTATTTAACAAATGGTGCTGGGTGAACTGGCTGGCGACCTGTAGAAGACTGAAACTGGACCCACACCTTTCACCATTAACTAAGATAGACTCTCACTGGATTAAAGATTTAAACTTAAGACATGAAACTATAAAAATACTAGAAGAAAGT
>CAUYPK010055328.1:0-12495 GCA_963574355.1 Loris lydekkerianus
CACCCACCTCCCCCCTCCCTCCTCTCCCTTTCCCCCTTTCCCCTATTCTTAGGTTGTAACAAATTTTTTTTTAAATGAATCAGTCCCAAAGTTAAAAAAAAATCATGTAACCCAAACATTAAAAAAAAACAAACAAAAAAAACCACACAGAAACTAAGTCTTCAGTGAATGAGGAGAGTGGCCAGGTTGGTGGCAGCAGCAAGGGCTTTGTCTGTATGTTGGGGGCAGCAAGTATCCTAAGCCTAAGTCTCGAATAAGTGGTGGCATTCAAAGAATGGAGGGAGACATTCTGGAAGCAGCGGTGAGGAGTAAGGAGAACAACCAGCCTCCCTCCCTGGTTGTGAGAAATTTGGAAAGACAGCCTCCACCTGAGAGGGCTGCCAGAGCAGGGATGTCCTCAGGCAGCAGCCATGTTTAGAAAAGGCAGCAGGTGCATGGGATGTGGGGGGAGAGGCTGAGGACACAGGGGAGGGAGTCTGGCCCCAGTCAGAGCAGGAGTCAACATGGGCTGCGCCTGCAGCACACCGGTGTGGTGTGTCCGTGCACACACGTATGTGTGTTTACATCTTCTGGGCTCCATCTAGTTCAAGACCACTATTCAGCTTATCCCACCTCCAAAGCAATAACTCTCATTGTCTATTTCCCACGTGGGACATTTTTGCCACCTCTTATTGGTGGCTGGAAGGAGCACACTCGCTCACTGGTGAGATGGGGCCACCTGTGAGATGGCAGCTGACTTGCCATTTGATCTTTGAGACCTGTTTGTCAGTTTGTTCCCAGTGAGGATGCCCCCAGGAGTTCTCACGGCCAGCTTTCTCTCCATTATTCCAAGGACAGCCTGATGTTAAAAGAATCACATCCTGGGATTTGGGGTCTCTGTTGGCCTCTCTCATTACAGGGATCCAATTAAAATGCCAAGGGTTGAAATGGCTGTTTTATTCAAGTAATGCCAGGTGATTCCTCCCTTCCGATTTGGACATTTATGCCCAAAATGAAAAGTCAGCTGTGTGCAGTGGCTTAAGCTAATCCTGCAAGATACATGGAGCCAAATGAGCGTGTGCAAGTATAGAAATTTGAGTTTTGGGTTGGAACATCTGAAGGACAGACTGTGCCTACCCATTAAGGACATTTTATTCCGTGGAATGAGCCAGGCACTTTACCAAGATGATACATTTGCTAAAGACTATCTAGAAACAGGAAAATGAAACCTGAGCTAGGGCAGGTCCCGTGAGCTTAAATAGATGAGCATCTTAAAAAAATGAGTTGAACCTGTATTATTTTAGCCACTAGAAGGAAAGAAACATCAGTATTTTTAAAAAGGAATTGAATATGGGAGACTATCCAGATATTCCAAGTTAAATAGTAAAAAAAAAAAAAAGTATATTAAAATCATGTAAATATTTCTATTTTCATTCATTCAGCCATAATTTTTTAAAACTCATTTTGTTTCATGTCTTATTGTCCTATGCTGGGAGCTGGGATATAAAAAAGGCAGGACCTATCCTTAAGGCCCTCCCAGTCCAGGGGAAGACAGACAGATGGAGATGATCGATTCTCATTAGCAGGTGGTCTAGACTCGAGCATAAATGTCAACCTGTAGACTCAGGATCGTGGGGCAGAGGGCATCTAGATTTGCAGTTCTAGAGCATTAGGCATTTTCTGGTGGGAGGGGGATAATTTCACGAGTATATGAGCTATTTTAAAGGAAAGTGGATAAAATTGTGATTAGCCAAAAGGAAATTTATTTAAAGGGTTTCTTGAACTTATAGAGTTTCTTGCTATTATATGTTATCTCAATTGATGGATATTAGAAGAATAGTTACATCTTAGAGTCTGGGAAACATTTTGAGGTTCAAAAACATTGACTTTAAGCTAGGAAAACCTGCTAACCACTTGTCTAGCCACCAGCGAGAGATCATTTTTCCCCAGTGTAACCAGCCCAGTAGCAGGACAGGACTAGATGTCTATCAATGACTCACTTCTCTCTGGTGTCTTCAATCTCCCTCTCTCTGCCAAAGCTCTTCTCTCAGTCCATAAACACACTCAAGTTTCTTTTGTCTTCACAGGATCTGCTCTATCCTATCTGTTTTGCAAACATATATTGGGCTTTTGTATCACAACTTAGCCTGGAATGTCAGGAAAAGGCACCCCAAGAAGGTTGGAGTTGACCTCAGAATAATTCATAGGCATTAGCCAGCAAATATAGGAATAGGGGTAGAAAGGGTATTCCAAACCTTTGAGGTATTTTACCTCCTAGAATAAGTCTCAACTCCATTTGCTTCTTTCCATCTCCAAGCTAAGCTGCCATCTACGCCTGCCTGGAATATTAATTACCATGTCTTTGGAACTGGTCTGACTACAGTCACTCTTGTCTCCTGTCCGATCTCCACACTGCAGTTGAGTGTTCTTTTCAAAATGTGACTCTGCCCTGCTCTTTGCCATGATCTTCACCGAGGCCTGGACTCTCCCCCGCCCCTCCACCTAAGGCTCCACCTCACTGAATATCTCCCATCCTCTCACACTTCCTTCTCCAAACCATGCTGGCCTTTCCATACTTCCTATCTGCTCTGCTCCTTCCTAGCCTGGGACCTTTCTATGCAATTCCTTGACCTGAACTCGGTGGTAAAGAACGTGATTTTATTTTAAAAACAATGGGAACTCTGAAGGATTGTAAGCAGAGGAGTGGCTGCATGTGATTTGATTTATATCCTAAAAGAACAGCCTGGTTATGGTGTGAAGAGGGAATTTCAGGGGCAGAGGTTGAAGCAACCAGTAAGATCTTCCCACATTTGGGGATGGCTTCAGGGAAGGAGAGTGAAAGAAATGGAGGAATTGAGGAGGAGCCCCAAGATTTTGACTTGGGCGATTGAGTGGGTACTGGTGTCACTTCCTGATGATTTGCTGTATGAAGCTAGGGGGGCTCACTGTCCTGTCTTCTACTGACTGCGGGGACTTTCCTGCTTTTGATGGGTTGTGAATTGTTAGGGTCATTGTGGGGGTGCAGAGAGATGGATAGGAAATAAACAGTGGGAGTTATGGGAGTATGGAGAAGATTGAGGAGCATGACCTGTGTAAAGCACTGTGCAAGTTCTCACCTGGGAGTTGAACTTGAGATGCTACCTCGCTGGTCCATGACACCAGCCCCTCCTGCCTTCACCTTCTTCTCTATCTGGCTTGAATGCCATTTCTTCTCTCTCTATTATTAATACCCTACCCCCCCCCTACCCCCAACATTCCTCCAACCCAACTTCTGGAAAAATACCAACTTTGGATGAATTCAGTTGTTCTCATCTCTGGTTTCAGCACTGCTGAAAATCCACACAGATTGGTGTCGCTATAAATCACTAGTGCCACTCTGAATTTATGGTCTCTGACTTCAAATGGACCCTCAACGCTGCCTGGCAAGGCTCTGTTCCTACTGTCAGCCCTCTCTCTTTCTCCACTGTGGCTGCTGCAGAGTTTTAACCCTCTCTTCAATGCCACTTTTGCTTCTCTCTGAGCAGGTGAATTCACCCCCTTCACAGAGAAAATAGAAGCCGTTGGAAAGGGAAACTGCCTCAGCCTTTTCCCGTCAACCTGTGAACTCAAGTCTAAAACTGTCTTTCATTTACTTAGGTCTAAAACCCCTTTCCAGAGACATGTCTCCTCTTCCCAATAAAAGCAATGCTTGAGGCCGGATCTCATTCCTTCCCACCTTTTTGGAATATTCTTCCATTTCTTCCCTTTCTTCCCTATGTTATTCAACCTGTTACTCTACCAGCTCCTTCCAACTGCGCTGTATTGCTTAGGTCTCCGCTATCTTTACAAAAGGTAGAAACTATTCTTTCCTCCACCCCTAACAAGTCTCTCTCTTTTCTTCTCATCAAAACTTTCTGAAAATATTGTCAATGCATTTTTGTCTCCAGTCCTTGCTGTGAACACAATGGTCTGCTTTCACTATGAACCTGCCCTCACCGTGGTCACCATTGACCTTTATTTAGAATTTGATGCTCACCCTGCAGTCACTGTGACCCTTGGATTCTCAGCAGCCTGGATGCTGTTAACTATTTCTCCCTTCCAGAAACTCTTTTCCCACTGGCTTCTGTAACACCACACTCTCTTGGTCTTCCCAAACCCTCTTAGGAAGTATCCCCACTTTTCTCTTCTTGACCTTGAATGACAGAGTTGTGGGCTGGCCTTTTTTCTCTTTCCCTCCTATAGCTTAATCTTAGCTAAGTTCTGTGGTAGATGATTTGCAAAAATGGCCCTAATTCTCTATCCCTCCCTATGTCACTGTTCTTTGTAATGTAGCTTTGCAACTCTTCCTGTCAAGAGGTGGAGTCTATTTTAATCTACCTCTTGGGTCTGGGCTGGCAGTGACTTACCATGGCAAAGTAGCATTGTGCCAGGTCCCAGCCTGGGCCTTGCTGCCCTATGAGCAAACCTGGGCTGGCCTCCTGCATGATCAGATTCCTATGGTCCAGTCACTTCAGTCAATAACCAGCCAAGCAGCCAGTGAGTGAGGCCATCTCAGAGTAGCCAGCCTCAGCCAACCTGCCAGCTGACCACAGGTGCATGAGCAAGCCCGTTTAAGATCAGCCAGGCCTAGCCCAGATCCAAGAACTTATGCAGCCACGTGGTTGCTATCAGTCACTAACTTTGGGGAATGATTTGCATTGTTGCAAAAACTACTGAAATATCTTCAATCCCTCTCATGCCCTCAGTTGTCATCATCAGGCTGATGGATTCCTGGACTACATCTCAAGCATAGACCAGCCTTCTTAAGGTTAGAGCCACATTTACACTTGAGTGGTGGACAATAGTATTTATGCAGCCTTTTTATTTGGTCTAAACACAACGCTACACATATTTCCCTTCATCCTCTCAACTACTCTGTGTTAGGTAGGCTGTTTTCATTGCCCTGTCTTCCTGATAAGAAAACGGAGGCAAAGAGAGCAGCACTTCTCAATCTGTGGGTCGCGACCCACAGGAACTGTATTAAAGGGCCGCGGCACTAGGAAGGTTGAGAACCACTGCAGAGAGAGGCTGAAGGCACGACCATGATCACACAGTACATACGGGTGGGTCTAGGATTTGAACCCTGGTTTGTGAGACTCCAAAGCCTGTTCTGTCACAACTGTACTGCTTCCCTCTCCATTTATGTTCTCCTTTCTCTAACTTTAGTCTTCCTTATGTATGCTATTCTCTGCTCTTTCTGGCTAATCTCCTACTTACACTTTATAACTCTACTCAAATGTTATCTCCTTAAGATGTTTCTCCAACTTTCCCTGCTTCCCCCCAGATAGGTGAGTGGACCCTCCACTATGACATCTGCAAACCTCCACCCTACTCTTACTGTGTCATATTGAAATTTTATCTCTCTCCCCAGTCTATGAACCCCTTGAAGGCAGGAACTCCAGCCCCAAGAATAGAGCCCAGTGGATGCTCCATTCACTGTACCCTGCCAGGTACCATGAGCCATCCTATACCAAAGGGGCAGTTGCTAAGATATCACCACAGACAGCTCAAGGTCAGATATGTAGAAGCCAAGTATGTAAAACTGCTCAAAACACCAGCTACTCATAGAAATGCAAATTTCAGTCCATTTGGCAATTTCTAAGGCAGCTGGGTCTGAAAACGGAACTTTTCAGACAGGCAGAGAATTTGCAAAACCACTCACCCTAAACTCAGATACGTGAGCTTGAAGAGAAACTGCAAGACATCACCAAGACTCTGCTTTTTCTTTTTTATTTCATGGGTAGATGCTTTCTCAGAAAACAGGTTCTAAATTTTGCAAGAAAGGAGAGATGTAAGAAGTGGAACTGGTCACCCTGGCCAGGTCTCAGGCAATGCAGGATCCAGGTGGCCCCACAAGGGTAGTCTGCCTTTGACAATGAAGGCGCACCTTTTCTTGGCTAGGTGGGGCTTCTCTGATGCCCCCCAGTCTCAAAAGCTGCTGTTGTCCAGCTGGGCCAAGGAAGGCGTCATATGGTGTGAGGCCATCGATTCCACTCCAGCCACCTCTGATGTGAGGAGACAGTGCTGGAGGAAGCTGCCTCAGGAGATGAGAGTCTTTAGAGAACAAAATCCTGGGTTCTAGCAAATGTCTCTTAGCAATAAACAAAAACAAAACAAAAGCCATTACGCAGCATTTAGGGAGCAAATGCCAACATGGTGACATGATGTGTCTAGAACACGTTTTGCAAAGTTTCTCAGAAAAGATCAGGGATTTTTTAGCCATCTACCTTTTAAGAGCTTTCTTTTAAAAGTCCTTGATTCTAAAATTAAGAGCACACCAGAAAGGAACCTTGGAGCCAGCATAGTCATGGGGACCACAGGTTACTTTGTCCTTGAGTTAGTGGTGTCTGCCTTGGAATGATGGCTTAGTTTTATTTAGGAATATAGATGCTGTTGTACACAGATATGATAAAGACTAGTGTATTCTCACCAAAAATCCATGTTTATCTCTTGGGTACACAATCAGGCTATATTTCCCAATCTCCCTTGCATTTAGGTACAACCACAGACTATGTTCTAGCCATTAAAATATGAAAGTTAAGTGATGCCCATCATTTCTAGGCGTGGCCATTAAAAAGTTCCCATACATCAGTTTTTCAACATAGAAAAAGTTGTGGAGATGGATGGTGGTGATGGTTGTATACCAATGTGAGTGTACCTAACGCCACTGAGCCATATACTTTAAAATGGTTAAAATGGTCTTGCTATCTTCGTTAGCCTAATCTCAGAAATGACATCTCTTTCTTCCACCACATCAATTCATTAGAAATAAATCATTAGGTCCAGCTCACACTCAAGGACTTTTACACAGAGTAAAAAGAGAGAATCACCAAGAGTATGAAAGCCAGGAGGCAGGGCTCCTTGGAAGCCAGAGGTTCTATTTGTTACAGGGACAAGCCTACCTTAACTAGTATAATCAGCCTAATGGATGCTTTTGCAGCCTTGGTATTGCTAAGCATTTTTGAAGGTTGTTTGAACGTTTTCCCTCATGCATTCAGCCTGTTCCTAGGAGCAGAGGGAGAAAGTGCCTAATTTTAGGTTGTTCATAACTCAGGAGATGGGTGATGACATTTCAAAGAGGACTGAGTTTTTCTGGCATGATCCTCATCTTTATCTTGACCATAGCTGACCAAATCCAAGAAGCAAGGGAGAATTCATCATCTCTTGCCACCAAATGCTCCCATTGTCCTTCTCCGAGGACATTCACCACAGTGATGGCTTTGCTACCCTGTTCCCTAAAGGCTGTGACCAGCTCCTGATACTTCAGGCAGTGGAGGAGGGGCTGGCCAGACAGCTGTCAGATGCAAAGATCCTCCCTACGTGCATGTAGTCCAACTTAATTGCTCATCTGGCTAAGCCCCACTCCTCTCCAGATGTCGTATCACAGCACTGCTGGAATTGCTGCTTTCAGCCCCCTCTCATCACCCTAATTAAGCCAAAATAATAAGGCAACATGTTAGACATGATGATCGAGTTTTAATGAGACTTTGATAAACCCAATGTGAATTTGATCTCGTCAGGTGCAACATTTCTGATGAGCAGGAAGACCGGTGAATCATGAGATGGTTTTGGTATAAATAGCAACTGTGGTTCCAATTTCATCTGTGTATAGGGAGGTCAGGGATTGGGGGTGTGCGTAACCATAATAACCCTTTACATTTAGGGAACACTTTACAGTTTTCAAAGTTTGTTCAGACCCTTGCTACCTGACTGTGTGAGCTGAGGCTCATTTGGCATAAAGCATACAAGCCCAGATGGGGGAAGAGGGAGAAGCTAAGGTCTAGTCAACTCCTAGGGTTTGCCAGGCCCTGTGCTGGGAGCATCAGAGAAGAAAGAGGAGACAAATGTCTCACCAGAGTCTCTGTCTGAAGAAGTGTCAGAGCAAGAATTCCCGCCCACGTCTCTTCACTTCCATAGGACTCTCCTTACTACTTCATGCAAATGATCTTCCAAAGCCACCCCGAGAGACCATGGTCATAGAGGGAAATACACAGAATTAGAGCTGAAAGGCCTGTGAGAGATAATTCCAACCTTCTCACTGCATACATGGGTAAACTGAGGCACAAAAAGGCAAAGGCCAGCACCTTCATCACACAATGATTTGTTGACAAAGCCAGACGACAATTTAAGTTAGACACTGTCGTGCTCTTTAATTTATTTAATTCAGTTTGATTCAACAAATACATGTGGCGTATCTACCAGGGACTGAGTGCTGTTTTAGGAATGCACCCATGGATTTAAGTAAATAAAGATCTATGTTCTAGTGGATTTCCATTCTAGGGAGAATGAATAGTGAACAATAAATTAATTAACTTATATGGTTTGTTAAGGGAGGATAAATGCTATGGGCATAGAGAGAAAGATAGAGCTGGATAAAGGAGCATGGAACTGTAAAGATGGGTGAGCTTTTCAAACGGCGTGATTAGGGCAGGTCTCACTGAGATAGAGAAAATTCCTAAAGGCAAAGGCTTCCATCTATTCATTCCTTTGCCCATTCTCTGGAAATTTCCTGAACACTTCCTCTGTCCGGTCTTCTGATAAAGGTGGGAGTGATGTCCACAGGACCCAACCACTCATCTCCCTCTGGGACCTCTACCTAATCCCCAGGAGCTGTGCTCTGGTCTATGCCACTTTATTCTAACAAAATTTGATTTCCCAAGATCACGCCTGGCCAAGTGAATCCAATGCTTCCACGGGGCACAGAACATCTGGATGCAAAATGGAAGGAGTCCCAGCCAGGCAGAGTCTGGGCATGGAGGTGAGAAGGTGTCCTCCACCATGCTGCGGAGCAGGTGGTTTATCTGCAGGACCCTTCCTCTCCTCCCACTCACTTGCCATACATGGTCCCCCACAAGCTTTCCTCCTTAGAAAATGATCCACCTAACCTTCACCTACCTTTCCACTTCCCAGTTTCTCCAGATTGGAGCTAATTCCATCATCAAAGCCTGTTTGAAATCCTCGGGTGCCAGCTGGTTGCCATGTAAGCTTAATGAGTCTGTGGGTTCCTGCATCTACTCTAGTCTGCTAATTAGAGTCCACTGACCCCAGACCATTCATCTCTCCCCTTCTAATTTGTTGAAGTAGTATTTGAGAGATAAGTGGTCTCTGCCAGGGGTCTTTATATTACACCATGTGGGAGCAATAATCCTTGGCTTTTGGGTAGAATTTTACAACTGACAAGGCATTTTCCCATCCATCATGTCATTTACATTCCACAAAGTGCTGGATCATTATTTTTTCTTCCCTAGATTAGAACGCCTATACTCTTAGGAGTGAAACATTTGTCCAACATCACACAGCTATTGAAGCATAACTAAATGGCCAGTGCTCTTTCTAGATTCCTAAGCTGGCTGACTCTGTGGACAATGTATGGCAACAGGCTATGTGGGCAAAGTAGAGGTGACCCAACTCCAAGTTGAGTCCAAAGGTGATAGAACAGCATGAAATCCAGGAGTGGGAGGGTGTGATGTTTCTCAAATGTGAATGTGTCCAGAAGTCACCAGGATATCTCGTCAACATGCAGATTCTGTGTCACTGGGTCTGAAGCAGAGCCTGAAATTCTGCATTGCATAAAAACTCCCAGGTGATGCCAAACAGCTGGTCTCAGGCTGCACTTTGAATAGCAAGAGGATGATGCAAGTCTGTGCACCAAGTTGCCCAATCAAAGGAAGCTCAGCTCCCAGTCCTACCCTTTAGTAGCCATGGGACTTGGGCTGGATTCATCACCAAGTTAAACGCGGAGTGGTTGTTATTTTTTACCCAAATAGAGCCACAAAGAAATAACACGATGGATACTCAGAGGCGTCACTAATGATACCTTGACAGAGGTATGCTGAGACTATAATGTAGGATTATGTAAGGAGGTATGCCCTGCACAAAGGTACTTGCCCATAAGGGATGGGTGTCAATCTAAATCCAGTCCCACACTCCACTCACTCACCATTTAGGACCCCTACAGAAAGGCTGCACTAGGCTATGTATACCTTGAAAAAGGGATGCCTTTTATCCACCTGACTCCAGGGCACTGCATGGATCATCAGAGGCCTTTTATACCTTCCCATAGGCTTGGAGATTCTCATGGTCTAATTGATCTGCCTCCGTAGGGTTTGGCTGCCAAGGCTTCACCTATCCTCTGTCCCCTCTTCCTGGGACTGCTCTGTATTGACTGACCTCTTTGACTTTCCTTCAGGCTTCTCCAATGTTCTACCCCCGTTAACAGCTTCATGGTTGGGCTCATGTCCATTCATTTCTGTTCACGCAACAGCAGATATGTATTGGGTGGCTTCTGTGTGCTGAGCACAGTTCCGTGAATTGAGAATCAGCAGAAAACAAAACAAGACAAAGCCCCCACCCTTATACAGCCTCTGTTCTCCAAGGGAAGAGACAATACATAAATAATATTTGCAATAATGGCAGGGAATATACCTTATGTGTAGTCAGAGAAATAGGACATGGTGGTCAGGAGATGACTTTGAAGCAGACACCTGCCCAAAAGGAGGTAAGGGAGTGAACCATGGGAAAGGAGGAGGGGATGTGATTTGGTTCCTCTACAATTTGGGTGAAGGAATGGCCTCTGGCTGTTTTGCTGCCGTAGTTTTGACTCCTTCCACCCTTTGTCTCTAGTTTAAGTGTTTTAAGGGTTTTGTCTCCAGTTTAGGTGTTTTAAAGGGGTTGAGGTTTGGGGTAATTCATTCAAAAAATTCAACAAGTGATTTCTCAAGTCCCTACTGTGTGCCAGACACTGTTCTATGTCCCATTCTAGGTCTGAGGAATATAGCAGTGAGCAAGACAGGTAAATCCCCCTTCCTCGTGGGGTTTCTATTTCCATCAATAGCAAGATGACTCTGCATTCTGCCCTCTGTTTGTTGAGGCCCACATGTGATGGGGGTGTAACGCGCACTGCTTCCCTGAGCCTACCTCTCTTTAGACACATGCAAGTTGGGGAAGGTGTGGGGAAGCCTGCAAGGGTGGAAGGACCCAGGGCTACCCACACTCTTTGAGAGTACTTTGTGTTGGTGACTCTCATGGAAATCAAGAGTAAGAAGTTAAAATTGTGTCATGTCAAGCAAAGCAGAGAGGAAGGACAGCCTGGGGAGAGAGGAGCTTATGAGGCTAAGCTTCTTGAAGGAGCCAGAAATGACTTTGCCCTGGGAATGCATGTACATTCTGGGGAGAAAAAGAAATGAATCAGAGGCTTCACCTTGCTTGCATTTTATATGTATGTACGTAAGCATTCTCCCCAAATTGTACTTGCTCTTCAAGGTCCAGCTTTAAAAGTATCTCCTTGCCAGACATGGTATCACGCACCTGTAGTCACAGCTACTCAGGAGGCTGAGACAGGAGCTCTGGGCTATAGTGCGCTATGCCGATGGGATGTCTGCACTAAGTTCGGCATCAATATGGTGACCTCCTGGGAGTGGGGGGGAAGGGACACCAGGTTGCCTAAAGAGGGGTGAACTGGCCTAGGTCAAAAACAGAGCAGGTCAAAACTCCCGTGCTGATCAGTAGTGAGATTGTGCCTGTGAATAGCCACTGCACTCCAGCCTTGGCAACATAGAAACACCCTGTCTCTTAAAAAAAAAAGTATCACCTTTATAGGACCATCCTTAAAAAACTAGATCACATCCATCTATACTACCCAAGGCACTGTATAGATTCACTGCAATCTCTACCAAAATACTAATGACATTCTTCACAGAAATTAAAAAAAAAAACTCCTAAAATTCATATCGAAATTGAAAAGACCCCAAATAGCAAAAGGTTTTCTTAGCAAAAAGGAACAAAACTGTAGGTATCACAATACCTGATCTCAAATTGTATTGCAAAGCTATGGTAACCAAA
Source organism: Loris lydekkerianus (assembly GCA_963574355.1). NCBI lineage: Eukaryota > Metazoa > Chordata > Mammalia > Primates > Lorisidae > Loris > Loris lydekkerianus. The sequence continues at coordinate 11,839 of CAUYPK010055328.1, forward strand.
ACAGCATGATACATGGACCAATGGAACATGATAGAAAACCTAGAAATAAATCCATGCACTTACAGCCAACTCATTTCTGACAAAGGTGCCAATAACATATGTAGGATAATATTTAAAAATAAACATATCCTACATCAAGCACACAAAGTGAATTCAGTATGAGTTTAAAATGACTTGTTTTTCTTCCAGAGGCTTAGGAAGTCTGGACCCCCCTGGGTTACTCAGAGATAGGCCTTTTTGGAAAATTCCTTAGGCCTTTCTCTGAGGCAGTACACCCCGTTAAGTCTGAGATCAAAGGGCGTGAAGCCCTTGAGACACGAGCCAGAGGGTTGACATATGTTAACAACATATTGTCTGAGGTCTATAGATATTCTGCCCTGAAGAAAGGACACAGTCATTACTTCATACTGGGTAAACTGAGTGAATACTTGAAAATATTCTATTAACTTTGTTCCCCTGAGGCTACTTCCGTCTTTGTGCCCAGCTCAGAGATTAGTCATTGTCTTGAAAATAGGAGAGATTTACTAAAAGGTGATGGTATTGATATGTAAAAATAAAGTGAGAAAAGGAAGAAGCTAATCATTAAAGGATTAAGTGTGTACCTGACTGAAAAAGTATAAAACCTGAACTTAAAATAAAAAACTTTGCTATACGCCA
>CAUYPK010055329.1:0-21118 GCA_963574355.1 Loris lydekkerianus
AATTTGGATTATTATGATTTTTGAGGAAGTGGTTGTTTTGATGGAGGTGGTGGTGTAGTAGGAGGAGGATGTGGTAGTGTTGGTGGATTAAGGAGGAGGAGGAGAAGGAGGAGGAGGAAGTGAAGGAGGAGGAAGGAGGAGGAGAAGGAGGAGGAGGAAGTGAAGGAGGAGGAAGGAGGAGGAAGAGAAGGAGGAGGAGAAGGAAGTGAAGGAGGAGGAGGAGGAGAAGGAGGAGGAGGAGAAGAAGGAGGAGGAGGAGGAAGTGAATGAGGAGGAAGGAGGAGAAGGAGGAGGAGGAGGAAGTGGAGGAGGAGGAGGAATTGAAGGAGGAGGAGGAGGAGGAGGAGGAGGAGAAGGAGGAGGAGGAAGTGAAGGAGGAGAAGGAGGAGGAGGAGGAAGTGAAGGAGAAGGAGGAAGTGAAGGAGGAGGAGAAGGAGGAGGAATGAGGAGGAGGAGAAGGAGGAGGAGGAGAAGGAGGAGGAGGAGAAGGAGGAGGAGGAGGAGGAAGTGAAGGAGAAGGAGGAAGTGAAGGAGAAGGAGGAGGAATGAGGAGGAGGAGAAGGAGGAGGAGGAGGAGAAGGAGGAGGAGGAGAAGGAGGAGGAGGAAGTGAAGGAGGAGGAGGAGGAGAAGGAGGAGGAGGAGGAGGAAGTGAATGAGGAGAGGAGGAGAAGGAGAAGGAGGAGGAAGGAGGAGGAGGAGGAGAAGGAGGAGGAGGAAAAAGAGGAGGAGGAGGAAGTGGAGGAGGAAAAGGAAGGATTAGAAGGAGAAGAAGGAGGAGGAGGAAGGAGGAGGAGGAAGGGAAAGAGGAGGAGGAGGAGGAAGAGGAGGAGGAGGAGGAGGAGGTAGGAATCACAATATTGTTACTGCACTAGGTGCTTTGAGGAAGATAATCAAAGGGCAATTGATCAGTAATTAAAAGCTGGGGAAAGTCAGCATTTAAAAAGATTATATGAAGACTATCTCCAGGACTTACTTATAAAACTAGCAGACCTCACAGAGGGCTATGTTCTGAGGCTCCTATTTGGGAAAAAATGGGACTCTGAGAAATAGGGTTAGGATGATGGGATTCCCTGACTACTCTGTGCCTATAGAGGTGTACAACTTCTCCACACCTCCACCCTCTTAATTGAAGATTAGGCAGAAACACCTACCTTGCTAGATAACACCTCCATTCCTGGACACCAGATCAGTATCTAGGGTTAATGCAAAACATGATACAACCATAAAATTCTGGAGTTGTTAAGGGGGGAAAGGAATTATATTGTAAGAACTGTACAGCACAGCAAAAATATACAGTTAGATGGTGCTGAGTCAAGGATGGTACAATATATGGATAGATTTGGGAGAGTCTGTCCATATGGGAGAATTCTCTCCGAATTTGGAGAAAGCAATGACCCCTGACTGGGTGAAGAAGAAATGTGAGAATTTTTGTGGAAGAAAGTGGACAAAGGAATGATAAGACTCATAAGAATAATAAGACTTATGTCCATAAGAAGTGGACTTGTTAAAGTTATCTACCACATAAGTGTTTAAAATCCACCAGATGAGTATTTTTCCATGAGAAGACTTGAAAAACCATTTCTCAAGGCAATAAGGAAAGTGCTGCTGAGCAGGGAGACAGACTCACTGAGAAGCTCAGACACTACTACCCTCTTCTGCCCTGGTATACTATACAGCCTGAAGAGCCCCGGGCCATCTGGACATCCCTCAGAGCAACAGAGTGATTAATTTATTGATGACATCAGAACAGATAAGAAGTGGCAAGTTCACTAGAGGACTTAACAGAAGATGTGCACTTCAAGAGTGGGGAGCTCAACCATGAATATTCAGGAATTTGCTGAATTAGTGAATTATTTAGGGTTCCACTGAAGCATGACAGAAAATCACCTTCAAAGTAAAGGCTTCTTATAATACCTAACATCAAGGAGGCACAGTGCGAGGTGGACCTCCTTGGATGTGGAATTGAATATATTCTATTCTTGGGAATAGTGAACTGACACACATATGGGATCATATGAAAGGCACCAGGAAAGGGCTTTGTAGTGGAGCCAGGCTTTGGTGTAAACAGCCCTGCTTTTTGTTTGATATTACATACAAGGTTCTGTGTATTAGAGATGAGGTATCAAGAAAAGATGCAGGAGTGATTTCTAGCAATCCTAAGTGGGGAAATTCACAAGGTGATTCCTTAAGGTTCTGGAACATGACCATGCAATCTACAGTAATGATTTTAAAAACAGCCTTTAACAAGCAACTGAACCCTAACAAACACCTGATAATGAAACTTTCAGGCAAAAGTGTTCATCATGAGCAGAGTTCAGCTGGATTCTCCATGTCATAAAGCAGGAAGGTCCAGCACTAACACATACATGCACATGAAGTCTGGCAATTAATTCTGTGAAGTCATCCTATAAAAAGTGCCCTATCCCTCATTGCTGAATATCACTATGGTCACCGGTCACCTTTGAAGTACTCCCTGTGTGCCATCAGAGCTGTCATCTTTAGCACACAAAAACACACAATAATGAATGCCACTCAGCAAGACATAGTTACTTGTTGATATGAACACAGAGCTGTGAGACACTGACATGCCAAGGTTAGGAAACCTTACTGAGTTGTTTGTACAGCACTACAAACTTGTACAGCAAGTTTATGAACTTAATTATTAGACTTCATAGGATGATATTTCTGATGGAAATTTCAAAAAAGAGATCTAAAATTGCTTAAAGGATGGACTAGGTGCTGGCATTAGTGCATACATTCCCAAGATGAGTACTTTGAAGGTGACCATAGTGATATTCAGCAATAAGTTATGTAGCACTTTTTCTAGGATGAGTCTGCAAACTTAATTGTCAAACCTCATGGTAGGATGGAAGTATTACATCCATGTTACATCCAGAGTTGGACATGAGTTGGTCTAGTGGGCACAAGTAACCTGCATGGACAGATGGTCCAGACTTTTTTTTATCACCCACCGCCATTGCTCTGGTGCAATAACACGAGTTCCTACTCGTGGCTACATGAGTGGAACTCATGATTAGCTGATAGAGAAGCATAAAATCCAAGCTTAGCAATTCTACACAAGCATGACTAAATAACTTTCCCAAATGGTATCAATCAGTGTCTGTAATTGGCCATTCCAGTGTTGGCACAGTAAAGTGGTTAGCCAAGTAGTCATGGTGGCAGGCATGGAAGTCAGGTTTGGGTCCCCCAACCTAAGCACTTATTTACAATGTCTCTCAAAGTTAATATAGATTCCAAGTGCCAAATCTGCCATATAGGGGCAAAACTGAGTCCCCAAAAGGACACTATTCTTTGAGAAGGTCTAACAAACTATCTGGTGTCAAGTGTACTGATTTATACCCTTCTAATAATGTAAGGTGAATCCACTCCTCTTGACTTGAATTGGTACCTTTTCCAATTAAAGAAACAGTTTAATCTTTGGGGCCAGTTGACCCTCTCTTAGCCATCACAGCCACATGAGTATTGCAACACACACCCAGAAGTGGCTTGCATGTCAAATTAATGAAATTTCTTGTTGAGGGTAGACCTGAAGCTCCAGTGTGGAGTTGACACCTGTGATAGTGGGCATGATTTTCTAAGATAATATATATCCGCTAAATCAATGCTCTTTGTCATGTGCAATGTCTCTAATAGGGTTAATAGGTCTGAAGAGTATAGTGGTAGCCAGCCATGGAACCACTCCCAGTGAGCCACTTGGAACTATTTGTTTTTTGTCTTCCCAATTCCAGGCATTGCAGGCTTGAAAGACTTGGCTCTCAAAAATTGAATGCATCAAAAAGGAACACACTAAAAATCCCATTAAATTTTAAGCAACATTGAACTGAGTGACCAGCAGGCAAGGAAAGGTGTCACCACCACCCAATCTTTAGGAGAAAGTAGAGACAATTTTCTACTGTGGAGGTGAGGAGAAATGTGATGTACACCTGAGAGATCCACATAGGTGTCTCTTGATACTGATATTGGCAGTTAATAGACAAGTGCAACAGCTATAATCTGAGAAGGTTCTCAAACTCCTAAATATATATATATAACCTCACTACCATGTTTCCCCGAAAATAAGACATCCTCCGAAAATAAGACCTACTTACAGGTTTTCTTCTGGGTGAAATATAAGGCATCCCCCAAAAATAAGGTCCCCCCAGGCTCTGTCTCAGAATGAAAATTAATTTACCGTAAAATGGTTACTAGGACCGCCCAGACTGGTGTCTAGCAACCAGTGACATTACCCAGAGTCCTGATGTCACTGCTGCGTGGAGGCGGAGCTGAGGTTGGAGTGAGCAGTGAGCATGGGCAGGAGAGAGGAGGAGAGTTTCGCAGATGCGTGTAGAAGAACAGGAGGATCAGAGCGGACTGGTCACGGCGAACAATAAATGTGTACTGTATTCTTCTTCATGGAAAAATAAGACATCCCCTGAAATAAGACCTAGCGCATCTTTGGGACAAAAAATTAATATAAGACACTGTCTTATTTTGGGGGAAACAGGGTAGTAAGTAACCTAGACAAGCAAAGGAAAATCTTGGATGCATAGTAGACAAGCAAAGGAAAATCTGGAATGCATAGTAGACAAAGGAGATTATGATTATAGTTGTGGCCTCAAGATAAGAGGCAAGGGAAGGAATCATCAGGGATCATTTGTCCTACTCCCCTTCCTGTTGTTAGTTTACCTTCAGGAAACAGACCACCAGAATCCCAAAGAAGTGGCTTCTATATGTATGAAGCAAATGAATCTGAGTGACTCCTGGGAGAAAAATGGTGAGGATGCTACGTTGCACCCTCTGACAACCCCACTGCAGAGCCAAAGCACTCTTTACTCCACCTGCAGTTGATTTTAGAGACTAATATTTTTTAACTATACCCTGTGTATCTTGCCATTATCTAAATAGATACATCTAACCCAGCATCATACTCTCTTCCCCAGGAGCATAACTGTGGGGATATGAAGGCCGAGTGCTCCTTTACTACAAATTAGAACAACTCTGAAGAGTCATTCCAATCTTAGGGTTCTTCATAAGATCAGCTGAGTGACTACATCACAATCTTTTCTCCCTGACAATTTTGTTTCCTTCATTTCTTCCATAGATGTTGATCTTAAGAGAGGTTGATTCTCCTGCAACAATTATTTGCAGCCTACTTCCTGGGTAACCTGAACTTTGACAATTTCTCTTTCCAAACTATACCATCTGCACCTTGAAACTTACTCTTTTACTGGCCTCTAACTGACTTGAATATAGGTTAAATAGTCTGAAATTCCAAATTTTGTATTTGGAATTTCTTCCTGCAATGTGGTATCTTGTTTTTATCTGTGGTAAATGTTCTGTTCTCAGTTCAGTAAACTTGCCTTCTGCAGTTAATTGCAAGGTTTCAGTCCCTGTGTCCAAGCAAAAGAAAAATGTGGCATGTATTATTTGCCTATTTCAATAATGTCAAACGTCTTGCACCTGATATGTTTGACGGATTCTAAATTGAAAAGCATTTGAATGAAGACCTGAGCCTTATAAATGTACTTGTCACTGCGGAGGCATCATCCTGGAGACTGCATGAGCTGAGGGTGGACAGAGGGCACACCACCTAAGTAAGATAAACATGAAGCGGCATTTTGAAATGTCATTTGATGCATTAGTGAATATGCCCAGTTCAGTCTATGTTGGGGGTAGGGAGCAACAGGGAAAAAGAAGCAAACCCTGAAGTCCTCTCTCAGAAGAATTACTCCCAAGGGTTTTCATGTAAAATCTTGAAAGCATATTTTTTTTAAAAAATAACTATTAATTTTCCCCAGCATAGTCAATTGCTGTCACCCAGGGTGGGACTACCAGCCATCATGGCTGACACTTTTTCTCTTAAAGTATTTAGCAAAATTAAACTGTCAGTCTTCATTTCTCCTGATGGCTTCAGTACTGTACACATTTCTAACTAAGAAGTTTTTTTTTTTTTTTCTTTCATTAATTTTAAAGACAGTCCTGATGGATTCAAAGCCCTTATTTTTAGATTGTTATCTTGAGATGAGACCTAGGATACTGGAGGCAAAGACATCAGGACGAGTAAAGGCTGGCAGCATAAAAGATGAAGAAAGCATTTTTTTTCTCCTGGCTGACTTGAAATTCATTAAGTAGAAGTCTTGGGAGAGTTCTAAGCCCAGAGATGGCCTTGTTATTTCTGAGGAATGGACCTATTACCAGAAGAATATAAAAAAGACTGGAGATGAGGAGAGATCTTCCTACTAGAGCATTGGGGTTGCTGGTAAGGTAAGTATTCACTCACCCAGGTGATCATGTCCCCAAACTCAGGGGCAACATGTCACCCTTCTTATTGTTTCAGTTACCTGAGTTATGTCACAGAGCGTGTATCATGGATTCAGGACCTGACACAGCCCTCCCATCAACTGGATGCTACCAATATAACCCAGCACAGAAAAACTTGAAATTGCCACTGAACTCACTCGCCTTCTCACACCAGATCACCCATTTAGCTTGGGTTTGATTAAATTGTCCAAGGCTCCTTTGTTGTGGAGGTCCTCCTGGGTCAATTTCCTGGTCTTCACTTGCTTCTCATTTTTTTCATTTGCAGCCTCCCAGAGCACTGATGGAGGATACAATAAAAGTTTCACTGACTTTTGAGAATCATGATATCACACTCAATCAGCATTTTAGCTTCTCTTAGTTGACATGTCCAAGGCATCTAAGGAGCTACAGAAGGAATTGATTGAGCTCTCAGTAGATGACATTTTATAGTCACTGTCTGATGTTAAGAAAGATCCAGTTGAAATATGGGAAAATACCCATAGCTTATCCGCATCTTTGGCAATACACTGTCTTCTTTTTCAACCATGTATTGTTGAGAATCTACATTTTCCTATCCAATCCAAACCAAATCAGGATACTTTTAAGGTCACGAATAACTGATACCCATCTATAGGATTATTGAAACTGCAGACCTCTGTGCTGTAACCAAATATTCCAATGTTTTCCAACAAAAAGCGGACATAGCAAAGTCATTAAAAGGTTAATGTTAAATTAATAATTAGTACATTTTTAAAAATCATTAAGTTCAGGCTTGTTAGATTTTTACAAAATAATGTACATTTTTAAGTATATCTAGTTTAAGTTTCTTGAATCAGGCCTTATTTGATTATATCTAATTTAATGAGGCCTGACATATAACTGACTGGTGGCTGTAGACCTTCCTGAGCATAATTAGGGGGATGTAAACTTGGCTATTATGAGGGTGAAGGGGTATGATTTTGAATTGAGAATCACAATATTACGGAAAGAATAAAACATGGATCCGAGGGGCTTAGACTCTGGTTTCAGCTATCACATAGTTGGGGAAGTAAAATGTGTGTTTGGGGAGAATAATGCAACATCTCTACATTTCAATTTCTTCTCTTATGAAATGATCATAATAACATTGCCTATTTCATAGGATTGATGTGAACATTATTTGTAATATGCTTTGCATAGTGGTAGTCACATATGTAGCACATGCTAATAGCAGCAGTAGTAGCAATGATAACATTCATGACTACGGACTTGGAATTAATTTAGTGAGTCAATCTTCAACTATATCTTTGATTCATTTAAACTCTAAGAAAAATAGAATTCTTAATATTTAAACTCTCATTATTTTATATCTATAAACAATACTATGAAGTGAGATCATTGTGTTGTAAACTTTTCAGAATAGACCTGGGATGGGCAAGCATTTTTATAAAGAACTAGACAGCAAATATTTTAGGTTTGGAAGACAACAAATTGCCTCTGTCATAATTGTTCAACTTTGCCATTGAGACATAAATGAATGGGCATGATTGTGTTTGGATAAAACTTTATTTATAGAACCAGGAAGTGACTTGAAGGAAGTGAAACCAGAGGAAACATTGCATTAGTGAAATTCACTCTTGAGGATTACCTCATTTGAGTGCCTTTCAAAGACTTGTTTTCCATCAAGCACACAAACAACAGCACACTATTCTTATAATAAAATACATATGTATGTTGAACAACAACAAAGCATACACACACACACACACACACACACACACACACACATATACACACAGAGGTGCTTGGCTGAATTTTGGTCCCCAGACTATAGTTTTCACAGAGAATCTGAGGTCACATTAGCACCTAAGGTTAGGGTGGATTCACTATTATTTCCATAAAGAATTGTAAAGTGGAGCTTTAGAAAAGGCCATCCTATCCCCACAAGCATCAAGAAACTCATGCTTGGCACAGAGTCTAATAAGACACAAAATTCAAGACTATCCTGGGACTCATAGCCAAGGTAAATGAATTAAGTAACAAACTTCAGCTTAACAACCTGGTGTTTTCAAGTTTTGTTTCTTTGTTGGGAAAATGGCTGGTTAGAAGTCAGTTCTTGGAGCTTACTTCCAGTTTTAATCCATTGGACCTTAATGGAAATGAAAGAGTAGAACAGAGTTTCTGTTTTCTCTGTACATACAAATAATGAGAAGCCAGGGAGAAAAATATTTATTTTTATTATTTATTTACTTTTGAGACAGAGTCTCACTTTCTTGCCCTTGATAGAGTGCCATAATATCATAGCTCACAGCAACCTCAAACTCTTGGGCTTATGTGATCCTCTTTGCCTCAGCCTCCCAAGTAGCTGAGACTATAGGCACCTGCCACAATGCCTGGCTATTTTTAGAGACAGGGTCTCACTTTTGCTCAAGCTTGTCTTGAACTCATTAGGTCAAGCAATCCATCTGCCTTGGCCTCCCAGAGTGCTAGGATAACAGGTGTGAGCCACCATGCCAGGCCCTGTTTTTATTTTTTCTTTATGTGTGTTTTCCTATGACCAGAATGTCTTATTTCATTGGGTTATTTATAAGATGTATCCATGGCAGACACAAAATCATCTACCGAGAGAGACTCCCTCCACTGAGGAAGAGAGGGAAACCTAACTCCAACCAATGATGTCACTAAGAGGTGAATAGGGAGGACTCTAGTTGTTTCACCAAACTCCATCTTTCCCTCAAGCCTTTCAGTCTAACTAGTAACAATGGAGTTTCAAGCTTTGAAACAAGTCTGCCAGCCCCCATTTTCAAGCAGGCTCCACTCTTTCTAAAAATATGCATACATTTATTAGCAGAAACTATCACCAACCAAGAATATTAAAATGCTCCAAACAACCAGCATGGAATCACCAACACTGGACAAGATTCTCCTATGGTCTCTTAGCAGCCTCAGAAAAGTAATGCAAAAATAATTTTTAAAGACTATTTATACACAAACTTACATTAGGTCAATCTGCGTCTAATGATGATAATAGGTTGAACTTAATTATGTCACTTAATCTTCATTTACTCTAGTCCTACATGACCAGATGACAGCATGTGGGTTAGTTTTCCTACTTTTCAAAATTTCAGAATGTGGTTGGGAACACAAATTGCCAAACAAAGCCAAACTGCAGAAGCCAGTCTATCATAGCTTTTAGGAAATCATAGAGGACATTAAACTTGAATGAATATTACAAGAGCCGAAACTCAGCTTGAATTGATGCATGTTCATTTCAATTGCATTTGATTATTCTTGTTATGTTATTACTATGTTCATAACTTTTGCAATTTGTCAGCACGGAGCAATTTCTTCCCAAAAGTAATATGTCTTGAAGTCAGGAATGTCAACAGTAGTTTGCTCTGAGCACCCATTTTTGAAACAATTTTTTGGTCAGAGCTTGAACATTTATAATTAGAGAGAATGGTCTTGTGAAATGAACACTGACTTTGAACTTGAACAAAGTCCTTAAATAGTTGCATGTCCTTGTGGTGATACTACAAAGTGCATAATGTTCCCAGGCCCCTGGACTTGTTCACTCTCTCTCCTCTTAGATCAGCTTGGATACTCCTGGAGGGAAGAGATGATGGCTGGCTTATGTGGCTCTGTGTCTCCATCAACATGCACATTCTTTTGCTGATAGAAATTTGGGACTGCTTTAAATTTCAGCTATTATGAGTAAAGCTCCTGTGAACGTTATTTACATGTCTTTTTCAGGATCCTGTATGCCAACCTCACGGGTAAAAACTTAGCAGTGAAATGGCATGTGGCACATAAGAGGTTATTAATAATCTTCTGCTAATTAAAAATGAATACATGATAAAATTAACAAATAAATAATCTTTAAAAAATGATCCACTTAGAAGAGATGGGGCTCTTTTTAGGGGTAGAGTGTTGCAAAGTGGTGGAGACAGGGGCTACGAAGAGATGAGACCTGATTTCTGGAGAAGGAACCGACACCAACCACCCAGGTGCTGATTTCAGTGCAGAAATACCATGTCTGACTCTACCTTTGCCTAGAGACATAGGCAGGAGCAGGTGGGACCAGGAAGAGTCTGGGTGTGCCCTGAAACAACTGCTGTTCCCCTTCTACCCTGGTGTGATTCAGTGGAAGCGTGTGGGAGGGAAGAAAGAGGAATCTGGCCCCAACTCTGCTCTGGTGGATAAGCCACGTTAGTTCTCTCAGTCCTTCTTTTATGTCATCTCACAATTGGCGAAATGGCACCTCACTCTGCTTCTCTGACCATCGTGGTGCAGAGGAGAGGGAAGGCAAGTGCCTGTGGGTGGCGCACAACCTGAGCAACTCACAGTGTTCGGTAAAAGTTTCCTGCAGTTCTGCAGTTTTTCCAATTGCTTACTTGAAATTATAACACATTTGTGTGTTTTCATATAAAATACAATTTATTTACAGAGGCTTATAAGAGCATAGAAATCACCCAAGAACCTGAGCCATGTTTAACTTTTAATTTCCAACGTCCCTTGGCAGTATCATCTCATACCCTGAATGTCCGAGTGCTCAGAATCAGATGATTTCCAAAGAAGACAACTTTCTCAAGTTCAAGAAGACAAACGTCCACCCTCAAAAACTGGAAGTTAGTTTTCTTCTATTCCTTAATACTTTACCCTGAAAATTGTGCTTTGTTAAGTCACTTAGGGGTCAGAAAGCTTATATAGATGTCTTCATCTTTGAATTCAATAAGCATTCTTTATTGATTAATTAAACTCATGCCTCTGTGGCTGTGATCAAGTTGGGGAGATATAATTTAGTGAAAAGTTTCCCTAGTTTTTTAATTTTTTAAAACAATCATGCCCCGATTATTCCTTAGTGCTTATGACAGCCCACTTACTAACAGTAAGTGACTGAAAGACTGCATTTAGAATTTGTATTCATTATTTTCATGTTTTTTTCCTCTTAGTAATTAGATTTATAATTGCATGACTTGCTCTGGCAGTAGTAAACAACCATGTTTACCATTTAAGAAGAATGCCTGTGTTTCTGAGAATTAATAGATGATGACAAGTGCCAGGGCTTGCAGCAAATTAATAATTCTAATTCTAAAGTTGCTGAGGATGCTCTGCCAACTTTCCTTCTCCTGCTGTCTCACACTCAGCAAAAAGCCTACTAAAGGACCAAGAGAAATTCTCCATGGGGTGTAGCCTTTGGGAGAACATTTCCACAATGAAAATAAAGAAATTTCAGAACTCATAATCAGCAGACTGTCTTCAGACCTCGGTAGTGGAAGGAAGTATCCCTGGTCCCCAGTAGGTGAACTTGCTAAAAAAGAAAATAGTAAAAGTAAGAACACAATCCCCAATTTGAAAGATTGTTTTCAGGGCTCATCTCTCAGCCATCATAGGTGACAACTGCTGCATAAACTGAAAAGAGTTTTTCAGCTTTGTGATGCTAAATCATCGGTATATTGTCTTTTGGGAGAATCAATTCCACATGTGAAATAGGAATTAATCTGAAGGGGAAAAATTGTTATCTTTGTATTGTTATCTTTACAACTGACTCTTTACTTGCATTTGGCAATACACACTACAACTGTGCACACTGAAGCAGATCCTATAAGCTCACTTATTTCTCACGTGGCAGTGTCCACATTTACAAATCACTGCTGACTCCGTCTTTCCTGTTACCTGGATACGATCTCTCTTAGTGAATGGAATAACCTCTAGGCATCAGTATGATGTATTGTTGGCTTGAGCCAAATAAAAGTAAATATGAACTTGAAATGGGCATCAATTATCCCTGGCCTTCTAAAAGTTTTGAAAACAATGTTTAAAAACAAACTGAGAGAGTGGTAACAACTCCTTACCTTTCTTAGGATAGACATTTTAATTTCATTTATGTATTCAAACAGACATTATTAATTATTTTATGATAAAAAAATATGATGGTTATCTTCAAGATGGAAGTTAGTTGCTTCCAACTACGTTGGAATCATATTTAAAATATCTATGCACACACATGCATATGTTATGCAAGCTCCCCTGAATAAATTTAAAAAATATATATATATGCATTTATTCAGGGGAGCTTGCATACATCTGATGGGTTCAGCTTGGCACTCTAGATCCAGGATCAGATCATTTCCATCCTCCAGAATCCCAACACTCATGAAACACTCTCTCTGTCTTCATTGGTCCCACAGTCTACTGCACCCCTACTTCCATTACATAGATTAATTGTGTCTCCTTGTTAAATTATATAAATAAACCATACAGTGTCTACTATTTCATATCTGGCTTCTTTTCTCAATATGCTGTCTTTGAGATTCATTCCTACCTCTGCATGTAGTTGAAGTCGCCTCTGTGTGTATTATTTATTTTGTAAATGCACTACAAAGCAGTTTCCTATTGTTGACTGGCATTTGAGTAGTTTTCTTAGATTCATTTTGAACAGTGTTTGAATGAACTTTTTATAATTTTGTAGTTTAAATACATGTTCTGTGATACAAGACAATATGTTATGCAGTAATTTGGGAGAACAAACAAACAAGTAGTTGTCAAAAAAAAAAGAAAATTGTACCAGACAGAATTAAACAGGTCAGGAAGAATTTAATCAAGACTATTGGGCTCGACGCCTGTAACTCAGCAGCTAGGGTGCCAGCCACATACAGGAGACCCGGCAGATTCGAATCCAGCCCAGGCCAGTCAAACAACAATGACAACTACAACCAAAAAAGAGCCGGGCGTTGTGGCGGGCACCTGTAGTCCCAGCTACTTGGGAGGCAGAGGCAAGAGAATTGCTTAAGCCAAGGGGTTGGACGTTGCGGTGAGCTGTGACGCCACAGCTCTCTACCAAGGGTGACATAGTGAGACTCTGTCTCCAAAAAAAAAAAAAAAAAAAGACTATCACAATAGGCAAAGAGGAATAAAAGTCAATGCCACTGAAACAAAAGGCAAAGGCAAGATTTCATTCCCTGAGAAGAACTAGTGGAAAGGGACTGCAGGACATTAGATCAGAAGCTGGTTATGGAGATTAGGTCCTCTGTGTTGTCCAACTGGCTCTTCTGGAGTTAGGCTCCTTCTTTTCCACAGAGACAAAGAGATAGAGTTCTATCCTTTTTTAATTTTTTTTTTTTTTTTTTTTTTTTGTGTGTGTGGGGGTGTGTGGGTGTATGAAGGATTAAATTAAGGGTACATAAGATGAGGCTACATCTTTTGTGTTTGTGGGGTAAGGTCCTGACAATGTTAAGGGCATGGCTTCCAGGTTCTTAACAAAGACATTGGTTGTAAAACTGACAAAAAATTGCAAAACGATTTACATCTCAAAAGGGCAGAGAAAGAATTTATAATTGCAAATTTTCTAAAGTAAACTCTCTAGGAAAACGGAGGGGAGAGGCATGATCACTAAGAAACTAATCTAAAGTTTAGTCAAGCTGAGGGGAATGTGAATGAAGGTCATTCTGGTCATAGGAATTGTGTTTAAATATTATGTGATAATGCTAATGCTGGTTGGCTTATTCCTCATTGCCTTTATTCCATTCTACAATTTCTAAACATTTTTCTATATGTAATAACTGTCCTAAACAGTCTCATTATAGCTTATTGACATCTTCTATATTTGAAAATTTAAAAGGTAAAGCCAGTGGTGCAGAGAACATGCTCCTCCAAGTGATATGGCCCAGAGGAAAGAGGGGAAAATGAGATCAGTAGACAAAGGATTTAAGTAAAAGTTTACTGTTCACCCTGAGTTCATGTCAGAGAAGAAAAGAAAGTTATTGGTTCTCTAATCCTCCAATCATTTTGATAATCATTTTGTGCAAACAGAAAAATATACAGTTTTCAGAGAAGTGTGCCCAAATAGATACATTTTGATGTCAACTATGTGATCATAATAATGTAAAATATGAGGAAAGAAGAGAAACACACAACGATGACACTAGATCACAGTTAGGGTTATATTAAAATGCTGTGCTGTTACCCTGGAGACCCTTCAACTCAAGGAATGATGTCAAAATTTTACTTGGATGAATTCCCCATAAAGCTCACTTTTCCTGGATCTAACACATTTCTGCATTACACATCATTATTTATATTCACCCTGTGCCCAACTTTTCCTTACTCTTACATTATTAAGTCCATTCTGAAGCCCTATTTTAGAGAATGTATGTAAATATTTGAAATATTACATAGGATCGGTGTCCCGTAGCACAGTGGTTATGGGACCAGCCACATACACCGAGCCTGGTGGGTTTGAACCCAGCCAAGTCCAGCTAAACAACAATGACAACTGTAACAAAAAATAGCCAGGTGTTGTGGTGGGTGCCTGTATGTAGTCCCAGCTACTTTGGACGCTGAGGTAAGAGAATCACGGAAGCCCAAGTGTTTGAGGTTGCCATTCTACTAAGGGTGACATAGTGAGACTCTGTCTCAAAAAAAAAAGAAAAGAGATATTATATAACCAACTTATTATGAACCTTTCCCTCTTATGATCTCTCAGGTTTCTTTACATTTATTGTGTTGCAGAAACACCACTTCTGAGCACTATTTCTTTGGGGAAAAACATTTGGGTAAACCTGGATTAAATTAGTTTATAAAACATGTTTCTGTTTAAGTTTTTTTTTTTTTTTTTTTTTTTTTTTGTCTCTTGAGTCAATTGTGATGATTCAAGGAGGAGACAATTAATTATGAAAGATATCTAACTATTTTTAGCTGAGTCATTCTTTGTGTGTATATGTAATTGCATGTTTGTGTATAGACATGTACATATATAAAACCTATTTGTCACACATGGCATTAATGATATTTTGATACTACTGATTAGACTCTCAAGTCTCAAATGCCTACAAGGAAAAGGTATATGTTACAAATGAGTGAAAGAGACAAGGTAGGGACTTTGACAAGTAGGGTAGTGTATATTCATAAAAAAATGAGCAATCATGGCTCTGATCCAACTGATTGCTGTGATGCAGAAATTTAAACATAGTATTTAAGATCTTTTGTTTTTCCAAGAGAAGATAATAACCCAGATATTCATGTCAAATCTTCCTATTTTCAGATATTAGCAAATAATTTGAATGTTTTAAAAATACTGCATAGGCCAAACAAAACAGCCTGTCAACCAGATTCAACCTACAAGCTGCCAATTTACAACTTCTGAATAGTAGGCATCTGCCACTTTGTGACATCTTTTGCATACCACAGTATTATGATATTTAAATCATGCATTTCATTATGTAAATTTTATGTGCCTAGATAGTTATTTTACTGAACATTACTTACTAGGCACTGTGTTGATTACTCACATGCACAATATTTTATTTAATCTTTACTTTAGGAATGAATACATGGTTATCCTCAATTTTCAAACCACAAAATAGAATTTTTTAGATAGATTAAGTAGCTTGCACATATAAAAAAAATATTAATAGTGGAGGCAAGATTGAGGGTGTGCTTGACATTAAGTCTGGATGCTTGAGAAGTAATGCTATGTTGCATAATTCCTCTCTTCCATAAATTGGAAGACATATGATGCATACTCAATATTTCTTTGGTTTGTGAAGTTCAATGTAAATTTTTGGAGGATGGGAACCATGCTGCATAGATTTTTCTTCAATTCCTTAACATTTTCTTAGAGACAGAAGATTTAGTAAATGTTGATTTAATGAATCAATATCTGAATATGGGCCCATTTATTGATTGTTGCCCTACTGTACGAAGCAATATATACAAGCTGGACATATTTTTGTCTGTAAATAAATAAACTATATTTTTAAAGTAATATTAAAGTAGTATATAAGGGTCATGGATAATGCACTGATTTTCCTGTCAATAACCTTGAATTTGATTGAAATGTATTGCTATAATAAGTACTCACTATACCTTAGTATTTTCATTTCTGAATTTAAAAACTTTGGATTAGAAACTCACGATTTCAGCAACTCTATGGTTGATTTACAATGTTTGGAGGTCAAGCTTGAAAATTAACTTTTGGTCCAAATTTTTATGCCATTGTATCAATTAGGACACTTTCTGTTGGACTAGGCTCTTATTGGCTCTAATTAAGTTGACAAATCTCAATTCAAATAATTTAGGATCCCATCCTGGAGCTGTATCTGAAACCAACTCATTTTAGACATGTGACCTGAGCCTGGGTAAAGTCCGATTCTCCAAATAAACTTTGGACAACTCTTTACCACAAGATATTTTATTAGTGCCAGCTTTTCAACATTTTGTGCTCCAGTATTTTGAACCAAACTGACTTAGATTCCTCTTCTTCCTATTATACATCTTTTTTTTCTTTCCTAGGTGGTTATGAAGTGAGAGGTAAGAGTCTCATAGGCTTCCATAGTCATGTACTCGGAATGCCAAATAACCTGCAAGTTGGGAGTTAAAACCTGAGGACATTTGGGTAGTCATGTCCCTCTTTGAGGAAGTTGTAGCCTATATACTGACCATCAGTGGAGGCAGTTAAGAAGGCCTTTTCCAGAGATGGTTTGCTAAAACTTTGTCCTCTCCTGCAGATTGACTTGTCTGTGACTTTCTTTCAGAGTATTCACATCATTCCTAAATTCTCTTGAGAGTTAATTCTTCTTACAAGTAACTGACAGATTCTCCTGAAGAAAAATGTGTCTCCTGCTTCATGAAAATGTGAATTAGGATTTTTAACTACAAGCTTCATAAGTTGGACTCATTCTCCAACAATAAAGCATGACAGAACAATATTAAACTCTGAGAAAAAAATATCTGAGTCTTAAAATAGTACCCAGGCACCTGAGTACATCTTCCAGAAAATAGAGATGTTAGCTAAGGCCAATATTTAAGGGAAATTCTGAAATGCTCTCAATTCCAAAAAACGACTTTGTCACCCTATAAGTGCTATAGCAAGTATCTTCTTTGCAAAATAAATTCCTTCACTGGCTAAAAATCTAAATGTATTCATACCTAAAATGTCACGTGGGTCTGACGCCAGGTGCACCTCCTAGGCGTTTCTACCTCCGGCGTCTCTAACATTCCTTACAGTCTATCCTTTTTCATGTCTTCTACAAAGATCTTCAGTGTAACCGCTGATCACAGATAGAGAGCATAAACTCACAGCTATGTTATGGCAACTACTGGACCATTTCTATAAATGGTAAATACTTCCCCTACAGCTGTTTGAGTTACGTAGCATGCCAACCCATTTCCAAAGCTGAAAAACCCAAGCCACAGAAATGCTAAATGGTTAGTTTTGATTTTAAGTGGCTAATAAGTTGGAAAGTTGGGTTTGGAACTAGAGACTTTTTTACTTTACCAAGTCTTAAGTGTTAACCTCTCCAGGAATCTAATTTAATTTCCACAAGAAGAGTCAGTGTCTGAGGCTTTGAACTTCTTGAGTGTAGCCCCTTGTTCATTGTAGTGTGCCCTGGACCTAGTCCAGCGCTTGGCACAGACTGGGTGCTCATAAAGAATGGTTGAATGAAAAAGATAGGCAGGTGGGCGGTGAGGATACTTTTGGCTGTGAAAGGATGTTTCAGTTTCCTACCCTTTTAACTCGTCCTCAAAACTGACAGCTCCGTTATCAAATAAGTCTGTTATCACCAAGGAAATAGAAGTACCCATATCCGTCCTGACAGGTTGAAAATACTAGATCATTTCCTTTTACTTTTTTTCAGGCCAAAAAAGTAACAAATACCTTTTAAACTGAACTATTTCTTCCTTTCCTATTTCATCCAATGACTCTGTGGTGGCCTCATTGCTAAAGTAGTGTTTATAAGAAAATGTATCATTTTAAATACATATATTAGACAGTAAGAAAGATCAAAAAATCAATGATTGAGATGTAAAGAAAAAAATAAAAGTAGAAACTAAATCTACATTAAGTAGCAGGAAGGAAATAATGTAAATGTAGAAACTAATGAAATAGGAAAATGTTAAGAAATTGAGAAAAATCAGTATGTGGATCTTTGAAAAGAATAATAATATCAATAATTCTGCAGCCAGACTGATGAAGTAAAATTAAAAAAGAAATTACCAATGTCAGAACAAAAAGGAGGATATTACTTCAACTAAATAACAGAATAAGAAGTGGAGTAGTTCCCAGTGAAACAACCATAACTTGTTTCTGGAAATTGTCATGTAGCATACAGCAAGTAAAGACATATATATTCAAGGAAATTTACTAGATCTTAGGAGAATAGTGACTCTCACCATTTAATTCATGAACTGCTTCCTCCCTCTGCCTTCCCTAGTTCCACATGGAGCAGCCTCTGGATAGGGGGAGCTAAGAAGATGGTGATGTCTCTGCTCTCACTTACCAGTCAAAGAATGTTGCTATTATATAATTCAGATATTTGACCTTCTCAACCTTCTGCTGAAATGTGATCCTCATTCCTGGAGGTGGGCTAGATGGAGGTATCTGGGCCAAAGAGGTAGATCTTCCATGGATGGCTGGGAGCTATTCTTGTCCTCACAATGCATGAGCTCTGGCTTTATTAATTCTGATGAAAAGAGGTTGTTAGAAAGAGTCTGGTACCTCTTTCCTCTGTCTTACCTATTCCCACTCCCCTGCTGTGTGATCTCGCCTCATTCTAGTTCCACTTCCCCTTCTGCCATGTGTCTGGGGCCCTAACCAGGGACCAATGCTATGCTATGGTTCCTGCACAGCCTTCAGAAACATGAGCTACACAAGCTGCATCTCTTTAAAATACTCAGGCTCAGGTACTCATGGGACAGAAATGGTCTCTTGGTATGATAGGAAGGTCTCCAGTATCTCACCTTGCCCCTCAGCTGCAATTTGCAGAGACTAAATTACTGCTGAGTGTGACTGAGAGGTCAAGAAACCTCTTACTATGATGGCTATGCCTTATAGAGTATAAGTTGTAGCTCTAGTGTAACAGGACATGAATGCTGGTACTTTTATTCTTACCCTAGCTTGCTTATAAGGTGGAGGCCACATGCTGGGAAAAGCAAGCCAAGAAGATAAGAAACCACTGACCCTGCATAGTGCCTTGCTCATAAAATAGTGTTTTCATTATGTAAGAAGTCGTCTATTATTAAATACCTTTGCCTACAGCTTTGCAACTGTGACTCAGAAATTTTGCTAAAGAAGTCAAGCAGTCTGTAAGAACAGAGTGATCCAAGGCCCTATCCGAAAGAACTGTTGTCATGTGAAAAGGAGTGTAAGGAAGTTGAAACCTAAGGTCACTCTTGAAAACAATGGAGATTTTGGTGATAAGTAATAATAGGTAGGCTTACAGAAGAACACATTAACAGCCTTGAAGTTATATTCGTAGATATTATGCAATATGAAGGACAGAAATAAAAGAGAATGAAAGAAAACGAACAGCCTCAGAGAAATGTGGGCTGCCAATAAGGACGCCATCACACACATTATGAAAATAACTGAAGGACAGAAAAGAGAAGAAACAGGAAAATTACTCAGAGAAGAATAGATGAAAACTTTCAAATTTTGATGAAAAATCTTAATCAAATCCAATAAATTCAATTCAATCCAGGTAGTATACATGCAGAGAAACCCAAACTAGGACACATCATAGTAAAAGTGTTAAAAGTCAAAGACAGAGCAAATGTTGAAACAGTAACGACAAAATGACTAGTCATATGTAACAGAAAAATTAGCCTTTGAAAAATCAAGGTAAGACAAACAACAATAAATGAGGGAATGTATTGCTGCAAGCTTGTCTAATGATAAATAAAAAAAAATATTCAGAGAAATTAAAAGATGCTGGAAAGTAACTCAAATTTACACAATAAACAAAGAAACCTCTGAACATGTAACAAAAACAAAAAAACAAAAGAGCACACATAAGATAGTTATGTCATTATAAATGATAGCACAAGTGCATATTTCCTCTTTTTTCATGTTTTAAGTAATTTAAAAAGCCATTCTATAAAACAATGTTTTGCTGGGCCAATACCAGTGTGAATGTCGTATCTTTCACAATAATAGCACAAGTAACTGGAGTGGAAGCCAGCTGTATTGGAGTAAAGACATGATGCTGTGTGACAGAATAAGTGATAAAACCCCAAATGATCATCTCAATACACATAGAAAAATTACTTGGCAAAACTAAACACCCTTTCATAATAAATAGCTCATCAAACTAGGCATAGAATAGCTCTTCTTTTACCTGATAGAAAACTTCTATGAAGGATTCCCAGCTAAGAGCATATTTAATAGTGAAGGACTGGATGCATTTCCCCTAAGATGAAGAATAAAACAAGAATGACTACTCTTGCTACTTCTATTCAAATTCACACTGGAGTTTTGCAGCTGGTAGCCTTGAGGAAAATTGTGACATTTCTTTTTATTTCTTTCTTTCTTTATTTTTATTATTATAGATGTGGCCATAGATGTGGCCCGACGCATTACCCTCCCTCCACCCAAACCTCCCCCCTCCCTTCCCCTTCCTTGGTCCTTACCCCATAGTCTTGTGGTATAGTTGGGTTATAGCCTTCATGTGAAGGCTATAGCTTAGCTTCATAGTAGGGCTGAGTACATTGGATACTTTTTCTTCCATTCCTGGGATACTTTGCTAAGGAGAATATGTTCCAGCTCCATCCATGTAAACATGAAAGAGGCAAAGTCTTCATCTTTCTTTAAGACTGCATAGTATTCCATGGTATACATGTACCACAATTTGCTAGTCCATTCGTGGGTCGAAGGGCACTTGGACTTCTTCCATGACTTAGCAATTATGAATTGGGCTGCAATAAACATTCTGGTACAGATGTCTTTGTTATATTGTGACTTTTGGTCTTCTGGGTATAAACCTAGCAGAGGAATTATAGGATCGAAAGGCAGGTCTATTTTTAGGTCTCTAAGTATTCTCCAAACATCCTTCCAGAAGG
>CAUYPK010055330.1:0-86249 GCA_963574355.1 Loris lydekkerianus
ACACCTTTCACCATTAACTAAGATAGACTCTCACTGGATTAAAGATTTAAACTTAAGACATGAAACTATAAAAATACTAGAGGAGAGTGCAGGGAAAACCCTTGAAGAAATCGGTCTGGGCAAGTATTTTATGAGGAGGACTCCCTGGGCAATTGAAGCAGCTTCAAAAATACACTACTGAGACTTGATCAAACTAAAAAGCTTCTGCATAGCCAAGAACACAGTAAGTAAAGCAAGCAAACAGCCCTCAGAATGGGAGAAGATATTTGCAGGTTATGTCTCTTTCCTTTTAGATGCACATTGCTATTCTCTGATTTACTTTCTTTTCTAGTCAGTCTCTTAGTTGTAATCAGCAGGTGCTGTATAACCATCCCCAGTGGTGGTGCCAACATGCAGGAAACACCTTCATTGCCTGCCTGGGCTACAGAATTAAGATTAATGTTTCAAAGAATCTCCTTGGAATTATTTTATTGAATCCAAAAAAAATTTGATCTTGATCTTAATAACCAATAACATTGATTTCTTTTATAATTTTAAATTATTTAATCTGCAACTAATTATAGTTTATCTTTTATTGAGAGACTATTCTATGTTTTAATTGCCATAAGAAACTGTTTTAGGGTTATTTTTTGTATTTTCTTTCTTTCCTTTTTCTTTTTTTTTTGTCTCAACACATTTACTCCTTTTGTTGACAAGTTTGCAAAGGCTGTCTCTCTGCATACTTCAGTCAGGAGAGCTTCTAGGTAGGCGATCCCACATATGAAGTTCTATGTAAGTCAGTATTGAGTTACTGAGTTTGGCCAGAGTAACCAAGGCTTGTTTCATTGTTATTGTTTTTGCTAATTCTTTCCCTCTCCTTTCAAAATAAAGGATAGGATCACTTAAACTTTCCCAATCAGGCTCCTCTTCTCCACAATGACATTCTTCATGCCTGGGGTGGGGGTAGAGAGAGCTTTATTTTCCCTCTGCACAGAGCATGGTCCCAGCTGTGTGGCTCCCTTCATGAATATGCATGAAATCAGATATGACATTGCCCTGCTCCCATTAATAATCTTGTCATCTGACTTGTGCTCCGGAAAGCTCCAGTCCATGGCTTCTGAGAGCCAATGCAGCCTGAAGAAAAACAGGATAAAACAAAACAAGATGGGGGGAAAAACATACCTTTTTGTTCATCTTTTTTATTTGATTGAGATTAAGTATTCCAACATTTGGCCATGGGTTGGTGAGGGGAGCTGCAGAAGGGTGAGAGTCAGGGCTGAGAAGAGAAGTCAGCCCCTGTGTGAATGGCCTGGCTTGTTGGGAGCCTGGAGCGGTGGGTGTAATGGTATGCGAAGTGACCTTGAATATAGGCGCTGTGGGTAGCCCCAGCTTTTTTGTAAAAGAAGCATTTGCAGTGGAGGTTTGGGTTTCAGGCCTCCCAGTCATCAATCATCTCAGCCCATTCTTCTCTTTGACAGCTCAGTACAAGGCCTGACATTTGACACCCAAGACCCCGGGACTTATGCACAGACACAAGCTGAGGCCCTAAGGGAGGGGGAGGAGGGGAAGAGAGGGAAAAAAAAAAAAAAAAGAGCTGCTATTTTTTTTTTTTTTTTTATAAGCAGCAAACTGAAGAAGATACCGAACAAATTCTAGCTGCCATAGGAAATGATGATGCAGGAGAGCATAGTGCCCACTGTCTGCTGCTTTGCCGTTTTTGTGCTGCTCAGGTTGCTTAAAATAGTTTTGTGCAGATAGTTTGGGGTCAATATCTGACCTGGCTGGCCACTTCCCACTTGGCCAGATTGTATCCAACCTCAGCATTCAAGGATGGATTGGTGGACAAGGAGGTTATCACTTTCTGGACAATGGCTCATGACACTGTGACCTGAATGTCATTACATCATACTGTCACCTCAGAGGAAGGCCACCCTCAGGGTACTTTCTCTTCTGGAAAACTGAAAAAAAAATTTTTTTTTTTTTTTAATATGGATAATAATGCAGGTTCAGATGTGAGCTCACTGAAGTCTGAGGTCGATGAATGCAAGTGTTTCAGTAATCAAATCATGATAATTGGTGCTAAGAAGAATTAGGTGATTTATGGTACTAACATTAAAAGACTTTAAAAGGTTTACAGCATCTAAGTCCCAGGATTTCATGCATGAAGGTCCAGGTAGCTCTGCCTCAAGTCCCTATTCATCTAAAGCCAGTTAGACTGAGTGTCCAGCTCCAAGTGTGGGAGGCCCAGGCTGTATGACTAAATTCTTATCCAAGTCTGAGACCTGACGGATCAATCTATCAAGTATTTTTTTGACACTCTATGCCTAGCGCTGTACCAGATGCAAATACTCTCGCAGATGATCCCAGCCCACACAGACTCCAGCATCTATTTGGAGAGATAAAGCATACATTGATAAGATAGTGTATAATAGGATGGGGGAAACAAATGCGTTCTGATTTATCAACTAGGTTTCTTCTCCAGGATTACTTAGCACATGGTTCATTCTGAAGCACTGCATTCCACACACAGACTTGAGAAATCGTGGGTTTTGTTTTTGTTTTGCCAAGGAGAAATGTAGAAAAATATTTGGGGTTGGCTTAGGAAATACAAAAAAGCTTTCTAAGGACATTTAATGGCATAGGCTTAGAAATACAGAGTAAATATTAGTGTTTTAGAAAAAAAATTGCACAGAGGAGACACACAATGAATGAGCTGTGACTGAATTAGAAGTGAGACTTTTTACTTCTAATTCATCTTCTAAGAATCTGTAATAAACGTATAGAATTTTGGATTAATCAATAAAAGATACAAGTATTCCTTTTAGTGTCTACCTGGCTCACATTTCACTTTCATTTCATCCTGTAGCTGTTCTCTCAGTGTAGAAAATCTGGTAAGATCTTCGTCTCATTGCCCTCCCACTAATAGCTAATAATGTTCATTCTCCTGGAATAGCATCCATGGAGGCTTCCCAGACTGTGGGATTAGCATCTGAGCTTGGGCGAGGCTGTTTACAGTGTTCTGTGTTCTCCTAGTGCCTGTGCTGTAGAAGAGAACCCATGTGCTCTGTGAATTTGGGAGCGTCTTCTCTATTTTACCCTCTAAACTGTGAGCTACTTGAGGGCCAGGCCCAGCCTTTGTTTCCAGGCTGCTTCTCCATTTTAATATTTCCTGGGGGTAGGTTCTTGCCTTGCAAAGGAGGCTCACAATATTCTATTGAAGGATTAATAGGTATATGGATGAATATCTGCTTCAATTTATTAGACAAGCATTGTCATTGGTGTTTTGCGGACTCATTTGTACACCTTCAGACAGGCTCATGTTAATTAGTTACTGAATTTGCTTTGTTCTCACTCCTGGCAACAAACATTCCTCTGCTCTGACTTTTCATAAAATTCTAATAAGGAATAGACTAATAAAAACTTGCCAGAACCCCCATCTTTTTCTATAGAAAATCATCTTATTTGAGGTTTTCCCAGAGAATTTTCTCTTTCTCTACCTCTTTTTCTTTACTATTTACTTATATATTTAGTCATTTGTTTATTTTAGCTTTACTTGTCCTCTCAGCCTTTAACTCTCAAATGAATTATATTTCCAACTTGTAATTCTTCAAAATTTAGTGCCCTCTGTAATGATGGACGCATTTGAGTTACAGATTGTTAATACCTGTTCAAAATGATTCTTTTTCAAGTAATGTTATTTGCTTTGGGTACTGACCTGTGTTTGGAGGAATCTGTGGGTTATTTTTACCTGGCATGTTTCTTTTGCCCCTGGAAAACTCCACCCACTGCTTTCAAGGATTCTACATCCAAATCACGGTAGAGAAATACAGAATGTGCAATCTTGCAGAATGAAAGGTCTTAATCTTGAGGGAAAGCCTTTGATCCATAAAATAAAAGTTATACTTAGCTGTGAGCTTTTTGAAACAGAGTCTTCTTCGTTCACTGCAAAAAATCTACAGTCAGAAGTCTGAAAATGTCACCTAGTAGAGATGACTGGTTTTTAATATAAATAGGATGGTGTTATTGATGGCAAACTTGAGACTAGTGCTCAGTTTAGTCTTAAAACTTAGATGTTTTCTACTACTGGCAAAAAAAAAAAAAAAGTAGAATTAAAAGTTTGCAGTTCACAATTATTGAATGCTACCATTTTGACATTTGCAAACTATGATCTGAATAGATTTTGGCTCCCTGAGGGTGATGAACATACTGTTCTGCTGAGGAATTCTGTGGCCAGTTTTCCCCTCTGGCCTCATGGTGCCTTACGCCACAGAATTGGAATTCAAGAGATGAGCCTGTATTTCTAATCATGTTGATATTTCCCATGTAGCTTCTTAGTCAGCTCCTTGGATTCTTCACACAAAACTATAAAAGGTCATCAATTATAAGGACCTTGTGTAAATACTGGGCTGTTTTGTGATTCTATTCTGAGGAACGTTTATATACATCTGCTCAAATAAATTAATATTCTTGTCCCCAATGACTCATTTAGTGGAACTTGAAGTTCTCATGCCAATGCAAATAGAGGAGGGGAGCTAGGGCACGGGGAAATGGGGACGATGGGAATTAATTTTATCATCTACCAATTTATGAGTCCTGGCACTTAATTTTTAAATGGAAAATCACTAAGCAAATATTTATATGGGAAAGGAAGAGGAAGAGAATGATGAATGTGGTCTTCTCATGGAATATAACCATCTTGTGGGTACAGAAATGGATTTGGATATCCCTGCAGGTGAGTTTTAGATGTGTTATTTTCTAGTTTAGTGACCTGACTCACTTTCAGAATCTTATGACCCACCCTATAAAATCACAGTACAGTTTTTCAAACTGATAACTGGCAACAACATTGCAGAGTGGTTGTATCTTTTCTCAGTGCCAGTGTCATCTTCAAGGTCGGTAGGCATGACTAGACTGGATGAAGAAATCATGGCAGGCTTTGCTCATTCCTGTTAAAGTCAGGCTCAGGTGGGTGTGACAAATCCCTGAAAGTCCACCTGAGGCAGGAGGTCATGGCCTTATGGGTTTAATAATCTGCAAGAAAGATTCCTTACAAAACTTGCACTTTGTCTCCAGCTACTCCTTGCAGGGTACTATAGACGTTACCTACTCCAGAACCCAGGCGGCTCCCTATCACTGACCTGCTGCCCATCGTCCCCCTATCCTGGCATTTGATGCCCCCTCACTCTAACCTGGCATCCTTTGCCCACTGCTGTAATATTTGATGGTACTGTCACTGTGTGACTCCACCCCATTGCATCACATTGCCAGCTCATCAAGATCATTCCACAGTTCTCTACCTTCCAAAGTGGCCTTTCACTGGGGTTAGTGTCTCCACCCTGTGCCCATAATTTTCTTCAAGATTCAGTTCCTGCTTCTAGCACTTCTTTTTTTTTTTTTTTTTTTTCCCTAGCCATTTCTTTTAGAGGGTCTTTCTTTTCTACCTTGAGTGGAAACTCTTTAAGAGAGGACATTTTTAAAATGTTATCTCCTATTAATTGTATCATCTAGCAGAGAACATTTTACATGATGAAAGTTTTAATGGTCTCTTCTTGAATAAAATTATCATTGATTAAATGGTACTACAGACTGCTCATTGGCTAGCTATTACTATTCCTTTTGTATAAATTCCACTTTTTCAATCTTCTATCTCTCGGGGTAGACTAATTGATTGATTGACTGATTTGAATGTAAGTATTGATCATCATCTGTCTCTATTTTTGATTACATAATGATAACGCTCCTTGAAATAATGGTTCATTTTTAATTGTTGTATTTATTGGCCCTAGAATAATTCTGACTCCTGAGTAACATATTATTAATGTAAACTAATCTGAATGGTTTACTACCAGGATTTTGGTTTTCACTTCATTATTTTCACATTCTAGCACTGTAAAACCTGCTCTCTCAAATATAATATCCAATGAGATGCACCATTTTATTTGCATTCTTAAAATTGTTTAAACTACATTTTAATATATGGATTTATGACTGATTTAATCTCTCCCCTACTAAATAAAATAGGCAGTTGGCTAATCTGTGTGAAATCACATCATCTTTGATTCCTGGTACATAGTAGGTATTCATCCAAGTGTAGGATAACAAAACTTACTTTACTGGATTATGGTAAAGAAATATAAAAATACTAAAAGGGGTGTGAGAAATTAAGGGGTAGAAAGTGAATCAGGTCACTAAACTAGTTTACTTAAAAAACAGGCATGTGATCAGAGGGTTAGAAATACGGGTTGAGAAGCCACAATAATTGGGTTGAATACCAATTCACACTCCTTAGTTTAGGGCAGGTGATCTGTGCCTCAGTTTTCTGGTATATAAAATGGAACTGAAGTGTACCCTCATGTGGATATTGAGAGGCGCCAATGATGTGTACATAAAATGTGCTTGTATGTAGTCAATGTGTAGATAAAATGCGCTTATATGTACAGAAGTTTGGAGACAGACTATGGTTATAATCCAATTATTTCACTTTCAAGAAACACAGTCGACTCATCCTTTCTGAGTCACCCATGCAAGTTTCAACTTGCTCAGCTTGTCAGTATTGTTGGGAGAGCTTCATTTGCTTCTGTCCAAGCAGATTTTAAGTTTCTTGATTTTCATGTATCTCAGAACTTTTGTAATGACCCATGGACAGTATCTGGCAGACTGTGGCTTTTGCACCAACACTGCTAGCTATGATTTTTATGATTGTTACTATGAATTCATCAGTCTTTCTGCATTTGTGGTAGGTTCATCCACTCTGGGCCAAGCCACAGTCAAGTTTATGCCTATTTGGCTGATATAACTGTGCGGCATTACACTACACGTCTCTTAGTTATGCCTGTGTGGGCTGGCTAGGAAGGAGAATGGCAAAGCGGAAAGGGGAAAACAGGGCCCCTGAGCATTGCACAGAGTATATTCCCCATGCCTACTCAATGAGATTAAAGAGATGGATTTTCAAGCAGTTCTTCAGACTGACTAATTTATATGTATATCAAGGATTCAACTGGAGAATTTTTTTTTTAAAGGAGCTGGGGAAAATATGATGCTTTCGCAGTCCCAGTGGTGTTGCTGCGTTCATTTTACTAGCGTGTTGATTCTTTAGTACTTTCATGGCTTGACATGAGGGAGGAATTCGCATGTCATGGAAGATAACATCTCACTGTTGCCAAAGGAGTCTATTCAGACATGCATGTTAGTGGGTTGATAACTTATTCGGTATTGCAGAGGACTCAAAGATAGACATTTCGCCTTTTATCTCCATCTCTGCGCTCCCTGCATACTAAAGATAGTGCAAAACAGCCAGATACATCTTAACTAACCTACACAGAAAAGAGACACTTTTGCTGGCCTGCTGCAAAGGCTGCAAAGTTAAAGGAGCAACGTGTCACATGGCCAAATGACAAATGAATTAAAGATGTTTATGCACCCAATCTGAGCTGCCTGTAAATAATTTTAAAACACAAATTTAGTGATAATTTGGCAAGAAGAGATGTAAAATAAATGAAATCTAAACATTTTGGCTGGCTACTGTCTGGGTGGGGAGGGATAAAAAAAGTGAATTGTGAGGTGGCAATAATTTCAAAAAGTAGGTTAACTCACAAATAAATATTTTCATGTCAATTGACATGTATTTTGAAGTGAATAAATTAAATGATGGCTTTAATATGCATTAAAGCATAGAACATTCTATTAACAATACTTTGTTCATTCTCAGACAGGTTAGAGTATGAGACTACCTGCTAGACACAGTACAAAAACAATTACCTATCCTCTCAGTAACACCAATCATTGACTATTTATCCTTTGTTCTCATAGCATATTTCTGGCTCATAATTACATATGGGTGGTATTGAAGAGAGATCACCTAAGATTATGAGCAAAATACATTTGACATATAGTAGGTGACATTGCCAGTTAAAAACAGTGATCAATCATTTTAGGTTGGGAAAAGCTCAATGACATAAAACTGAAGCCAAAAAGTAACATTTTGGGCCAAAATTTCTAATTGACTTTCTGTATCTAGTTAGAATTTGAGAATGTTAATAATCTGAAATTTTCATAATGTAAATGGAAAATCAGTATTTTTAGAAAAAAGGAAAACTCTTGCTAGTCATTGCTCTTCTGTTTAAAGTGCTTGAAAAAACAAATGGAAGAATATGAACCAAAATGATGGAAAGTCCGCCATTGGACTGGAAGATTGCCAATGTTTTCCTTTTGTGCTTTCAATTTCAATTTCAATTTCTAAATATAGCTTATCTTTAGATTTCTAAAATTAACATGTATTTTTATAACCATGAAAGTGTTCATGTATCTTAAAAATATTTACTATATTAAAACAAATTATTTGGATGATCTATATTGCTCCCAATTATATTTTCATTCTATATTCTACTTAACATACCTTCCATATTCCTTGTAAACATGTTAGAGGCTAAAAACATGCTACCCTTGGGAAAGTTGGCCCCAGATACCACTTAGGAGAATACATAGTTTTTTTCATGGCCATGTGGATCAAATAGACTATTCATTTTGGAAGCTCATCCATCTCTAATTCAGTAAGCTGCTCTGTAATGTTTTTATCAATCAAAATTGGTCTCAGATTCTTTCATATAAAATTTAAATTCAGTAGCTGAAAGAGGAGTACCAGATATCACTAATTCCTAAAACTTACAATATTATATATCAGCAACACGAAATTTGTTCAGTCTTTAAAGGGTCTGTGCTGATGTTTCTATGGTAACATTTAAGAATCTATAGTATCAGCCGTACCTCCCTCACCTGAGGCCCTCTCTTGCCTTCACTTGACTTTTATAAGATATTTGTACTCTTGCAAAAAAAATAATAGAAAGTGATATGAAAAGCAAGTATTTATTTTGTCAACAGGGAAAAGTAATCTGAAATATTCATATACTGTATACAATTGTATAGTCTTTTTAGCTATTACATGATAAGATAGAAAAGTTCACCCTTCATTTAGGTGCCATGCAGAATAGGCTATCCTTTAACTGAAAGTTCTTTAGCTGTAGTGCCTTCTGTCATTTTCCAGATGGGCACAAGAATACTTTCATTTTTCCTGTCCTACAGTGAGTGAGTTCTGACTGGACAGGAGCTTCATTGAAGTCATCGAGTGCACAGGGTACTAATTCAAGAATTATTTAAAAATGAATTGTAAGTGTAAATGCATTTTTATAGTAAGGCCAAGTGCTTTGAAACATACTTCTATTTATTTATATAAAGGCAACAACTGCACAAAAGTCATCAACTCCTGTGAGCATGTCTAAGGTTCTGTGGCCTTTGCATCCCACTGGAATAATTTTAAGTTTCAGCTTTTGTTCAAGAGCACCTGGGTTAGTTCCTGTGACTTATGGCTGTATCAGTTTACACAGAAATGTGGTGCACCATTCCAAAGGAAATAGTTCATCTTTTATGTGACAACACTCACACATCCCCAAAAGCTGAAAGAATCCTAGACTTGCAAAGCTAACATAGCTTTCGAAGAAATCCACTGTCTAATTATACGCCCAATAAGCAGGTATCTGCAGAAAAAGAACAGAGTCCTTCTGAGTTATCTTTCTTTGGTGATTTTTCTATTTATAAAGAGAAATCCAGTTAAAATCCTGGGTAATTTACCCATTCAAACACCTAAACAAAATAATGTTAATAAAAGTCAGACTGGGCCTGGTGATTGATACCTATAATCCTAGCAGTCTGGGAAGCCAAGGTGGGAGGATCCCTTGAGCTCAGGTATTAGAGACCAGCCTGAGCAAGAGCAAGACCCCATCTCTACCCCAAAAAAAAAAAAAAAGAAAAAGAAAGACAGAAAAGAAAAAGAGAAAAAAAAAATTAGCTAGGTGTGCTTGTGGGTGCCTGTAGTCCCAGCTCCTTAGGAGGCTGAGGCAGGAAGATTACTTGAAACTAGGAATTTGAAGTTGCTGTGAGGTAGGCTGATGCCACGACACTCCAGACAGGGCAACAGAGTAAGACTCTGTCTAAAAAAAAAAAAAAAAAAAAAAAAAAAAAATCCAAAATAATTTGATTCAAAAAGAATTGGTTCATAATTTTTGGCCCAGAATTTTTTTTCTTTGATTTTTCAGATTAGTCTGTGGGCTTGAATGCAATTGGTGTCAGTAGGTTCAATATTTTAATTACTTCTTTAGAATTAATGGTAAATTCTCTAAATATATAACATTAGAAACATTTTCCCTGTATGTTTACTCCTATTAACTAATAATTTGCATTAACTGTTTATATTTTTAAATACATAGAATCTAAATATATCCAAGTACAATTATTTAGGAGACATCTCCTTTCCTAAATAATTTTGAATATCAACTATTTGGCAATCTCTTAGATGTTTCTGAAAAAAATCCAAGAGCATTTCATGTTTATAGTCAGTGATATCAGGATGAAAATAGCCCTGTATTATGGTCAACTTCACCTCCAATGGATTGTGTCCATAAATTTACACTTCCCTAATACCTCTGGGTGTAGATTTGAGCCTGATAAATGTGACACCATTGGCGGTCCATTAAAAACGTGGTCCACAATAGATACATTCATTACATAATACTTTATCCATTGGCAGCTTATTGTATCTTATTTTAAATCTCTGTTGCCTTCTTTTGAATGAGAAAGCAAGCAAGCAATACTCACATAAATTTTCATTTTTAGTAGATGCTTAATAATCATTGTTAAATATTACTAATAAATTATTTTTAAAAAGCCATTATCTACTAAGAAAATTAGCCATATGACTTCAACTGAAGTCTCTGTGCAGATATGAATCTCCAGTTGCCAAATTTTTAATGAGTAGTTTGAATGTAATTGCCCTAGACCAACAATATCATTGCCTTATTTTTGTGAAACTTACAGCCACTGCCTGCTACACCCTTAAAAATTTTTAAATCAATGTTGGTTTCATCCTTTTCCTTCTTTTCATCCTACGTACCCTGAGTTGCAAACTGAGCCTATTTTGCCTTTGTAGATCTTTACACGGCCATTTTTTTCTCTCTCTTTTTCTGCTCTTGCTACACATATCTAAGCTGTTGGTGTTTACTGTACAGACATCAATAATTTCCAGTTGCTCTTCTCACCCACACCACCTCCCCTGAACTTAGTCCTCTAGAACATTACTGTTCAGATAATTCCTTTATAGTATTTGTGCTAAAAAAAAAAAAAAGAAGAAGAATATTTGTGCTGAAAAGAGTCTGTTTCAGATCTTTGGTGGTTCTCATATCTAAACTTCTTGAATAAGTCCTTCCATAGTTTATCTACAAACTTCCTGTTTAAGGGCTTCAGCTCTGACCCAGTAAAGACACTCCTATACCTCCAATAAGAAAAACCTGGATAAACTAAAAATTAACAACTTTTTAAAAACCCATTAGGGAACTGAAGTGGTGAGGCACACTGCCACCCTAAAACCTGAAGATGCTGGGCAACCAGACAGTTACAGAAGTGCAGAACTGTAGAAACTCCCAGAACCGTAAACTTAGAAATACTTAAATGGTATTGAATTTCTGCAGGTTGGGTGTGCATTTGTGTGAAAGGAAAAAACTACTGGAGGTTACAGTCTCTTACCTTGGAGGCCTTTCTTTCTAGAAACTCCACTGTGGGGACATAAGACAGACCTTTTTTCTTTCTTTTTTTTTTTTTTTAAGAAAATAAATTTTTAAATTTAGAGTGAATATACAAATTTTTAGGTTACATTGTTTCAATTCTAAGGTAAAGTTCAAGTTGTAGTTGAGCCCTTCACCTAGGGGGCATGCTGGACACCCTCACATTGTGCACATTGGGTGAGATCCTGCCAATCGCCTTCCCTCCTTCTGCTGGTTGCCCTCCCTGCTCCCTCTCCCCTTTTGCTCCTCTCTCCTCCCCCTAGCTAGACTGTATTTGTGTTTTATTGTTCACATGGGCATGTAGTTGTTTATATATTGGTTTTATATTAGTATTGATTATAAGGAGTTGAAACTCATTCTCCCTAGAAAGACCCTTTTTTTTTTGTGGCCAGGCACAGAGAAGAGAGGAGTAAATATTCTGATATGTACATGGACAGGACCTTTTTCAAAACAAAGTCCTACTATTCATGGGAAAAGGAGTTTGCTAGGATATAATCTGAAAATCTATCCTAGTTGGGATAAGGGAGTTCTCTCCACTGCAGCCCAAAAGCCTTTCTATTTGACCTAAGGTGTGTAGTGTGGGAGGAAATGATAGCACATTATAATCATTGTGATTAAGATGTTAAGGAACTTATTGGAAAAAGTAGACAACATACAAAGAAAAAAATCTGGAAAAAAATCAACAAACAAAAGACTCAGTCATAGAAACTCTAAGAAAAACTAGAAAGAAAATATTAGAAATCAGAAAGACCATGACAGAAATGAAGGATGCTTTTGGCAGGCAGATTAGTAGAGTAGACAAAGTCAAGTAAAGGATTAGTGTATGAGGATATGGCAATGGAAACGTTCCAAATAGAAATGTAAAGAGAAAAAATGATGTAAAAAGAAAAGAATATCTAAGAATTGAGGAATAATATCAAAAGTATTCAATCAGAATTAGAACAAGAGGAAAAAATAAAGGAGACCCCATCTCTACTCAAAATAGAAAAACTAAGGCAAAAAGATCTCTTAAGTATTTGAAGTAATAATGGCTGAGACCTTTCTGAAATTAATGACAGACACCAAACCACAGATCAAAGTATGCTTGGAGAACACCAAGAATTTCATATCCAGCCAAATTATTCTTCAAAATTGGAAAAGAAATAGACTTTCTCAGATAAATAAAAACTAAAGGAGTTAATTATGAGCACACCTCTTCTTCAAAACCTTTTAAAAGGAGTTTTAGGCAAAGAAAAATCTGTATAGGTCAGTCATTTAGATCTACAAAAAGAATGGAAGTGTGTTGGAAAAGTAATACATAATTATTATTATTATTTCAGGTATTCAAAAAGATTTAAAAATACTAAAGAAATAATAGTAGTAATGTACTAAATAATTATACATGTAAGTTAAATGAATGCTATAAGTGTCTCAAGGAATAGGAAAGAGGAAGTGAGAATAGTTTGCTGTAAGTTACCAAATAATACATAAAGAGATATAATGTTATTTGAAAGTGGACATAGCTTATTTTAAAATGTATAATGTAAACTCTATGGTGATCACTAATTTTAAAGAAATACATAAATGATAAGAGAGAAGACTGGAATCACATGAAGTGGTCAAACAGATGGGGGGTCACATGAAGTGGTCAAACAGAAGTGGCAGAAGAGGGGGGACAGAAATGAAGAACAAATTCAATAACCAGAAAATAGGTACACAAAGATGATATGTATTATTCCAGCCATAGCAATATTCACTTTCTATTGAAATGGTCTAAACACACCATTTCATTTTTAGTATGTATTAGAAAAATCAAACTATGTTGTCTACAAAAAATCCCCTTTAAACATTTATATTTAAATATATAAATGTGGTCTTTATGCTCAGAAATGTTAAAATTAAAGGTATGGAGAAAGATATGCTAAGGCTAATCAAGACAATACTACTGAAGCTATTAATTTTATGCTTCATAGCAAGGTAAACTATCAAATATAAAAAGGGACATTGTATGATAAACAGATCAATATTGCATAAAGGCATTGTAACCCTAAACATGTATGTACCTGACAACAGAACATTAAAATACATGAGACAAAAACTGATGGAATGGAGAGGAGAAGTAGACAAATCCCCTGATATGGTTGAAGACTTGAATACTTCTCTGTCAGTAATTACTAGTTCAAACAAGTAGAAGTTCAGTAGGCATATAGATGACCTGATCAGTGCTATCAATAAACTTGATCTAATTAGTATTTATAGCATACTCCATTCAGCAACAACAGAATCCCCATTCTTCTCAAGCTTACACGGAACATTCAGAAAGTTAGACCATGTTCAGGGTCATAGAACACACATTAGGAAAGCTAAAAAAAATAGAAATTATACAAATTCATTTTCTAAGTTTTATTTCTCTCCCTTTCATTTACAACTAAATCAATCAAAGCCAGAATATTTCCTATTTCTTGCATATGTCATATCCCTTCTTGCCTCACTTCTTTCATTTACTAAATACTTCCCTAAGAATATTGGGATATACACCAAAGTATATTATAGGGTCACTTTAGACCAGTGCTTTTCAACCTTTTTTATCTCATGGCATACTTGAACCTATAGTTAGAATTCCATGGCACACTTAAATTATGTTGATCCAAAAAAAAAAAAGTGAAAAAAAGAACATACTTAGTATGCTTTGAATGCTTGTTGAAAATAATTTAATTAATGATCTTTAAAATTTTTCTCAGCACACCCCAAATGCATTCACATGCACCAGTTTGCCATGGCACATGGGTTGAAAGTTACTGGTTTAGACCATAAGCATTTGGGGGCCATATCTATTTCTGTTTTATTAGTTCCTCCACAACCTCCCATTCCAATACCTAAAACTTTACTGAAAAGCTCTCAACAATTTTTTTTGAAGGAACAGAATTTAAAGCCTAGGGAATTTTAAGGGGCTAATCAATTTAGGAATAAATTGTTGAAACCAACTGGATTACAGATCATGTGTTCGGGCACCAAATGAGATAACTCAGATTCATGAGTAACCTAAAACATACCCTGAGGCATGGCTCACCAAGGAGAGAATAAAGCTTTGAGAGATGGTTAAAGTATAATTGATCAAAACACAATCAAATAAAATGCATCAAAATGAACAAAAAATGAACAAAAAAGGAAGCAAACAAATGTTGTCCAAAGATCAAAACCAACACTGAGAGAAGTAGCTTCCAAAAAGGAGAAGTTGGTAGTAAGGGTGGCATAGCCATTGGAACATGGTTACTGGAAAACTTATTAAATGCAGAGGAAATATACAAAGCTTCTGAAAACCATTAAACAAATTCAGTGGACCTGAGTAAGAGAGCATGAAGATGCTGAGAGGATTTATAGTGTCAGCTCCTGATAAAGGAGCAGTAAGTAGCTGTTCACACCGGGAAGATGACACTACCATTACCACCTGGAATTAGTTGAAACATTTATGTTTCACTTCAGGGTGTCCCAAAGGTCACTGTATACAGGAAAAATGGAAAGTTGTAGCTAAATGTACCTTTATTTACAAAATATTCACTATAAAATTTTACAAAATATTCTCTATGTTTTGGCTTCCTCTCTATAAAATTCTGTAATGAGTATTTTGTAAATAAAGGTACATTTAGCTACAAATTCCCATTTTTCTATATGCATGGTGGCATTTGAGACACCCTTATTTGATAATTTAAAATTTATAATTAGTGCATTATGCAATTCAATAATACCTACCTTTTAGGAGCAGGAATTGAAATAGTATCTAGGTAGTATCTTAGTAAATACACCTGGGCAGAACTTCCTGAGCAGAACATCATAGAGTGACTACATTCATTATATTATGAAAGACAAGGGTTTAGTTTATGAAACAAAGGTAGGGTTTAGTTTATGAAACAAAGAAGAATTTTCCCTGAAACATCTCTGACTGGTTCCACTGGCCCAAATTTCTAGTGGAAATAGTAAGTTGTTTCATTTGAAAACTAGGTTATCTTTTAAAAGTTAGTCATTTATATTAAGAAATAAACCCCAAATCAATAATCTCATAGAGAGAAGAGCTGAGATTTGTCTTGACTTTTAACTCTGAAATCCATAGTTTGATTAGTGATCTTTCTACCTGAACAAACTAGCTATAACCTTCCTAAATAACCATGTCCTCAGAAAATCTGAAGTGGAGTTATATTCATGAAAGGAGACGGACATTTCTTAATGGTTTAAATACATCCTAATGTAAGGAGTGAGATATTTTTAATACAATTTTTACTCTTTAAGACGTCTTAAATATTATGTTTTATTTAAAGTATTATCAAAAGCTGGGCACAGTGGCTCAAGCCTATAATCCTATAACTCTAGGAGGCCAAGGCAGGTGGATCGCTTAAGCTCAGGAGTTTGAGACTAGCCTGAGCAAGAGTGAGACCCCATCTCTACTCAAAATAGAAAAACTAAGGCAAAAAGATCTCTTAA
The DNA here is from genome assembly GCA_963574355.1 of Loris lydekkerianus. Lineage (NCBI taxonomy): Eukaryota > Metazoa > Chordata > Mammalia > Primates > Lorisidae > Loris > Loris lydekkerianus. The sequence continues at coordinate 16,044 of CAUYPK010055330.1, forward strand.
GCTCTAGAGTTTGAAGTTGCTGTGAGCTATATATGATGCCAGGGCACTCTACCCAGGGTGAAAGAGTGAGACTCTGTCTCTAAATAAAAAAATAAATAAAAATACATAAATAAATGAATAAATAAAGTGTTATCAAGCCACTATTTATTTAAATGTATGACTCCCTAAGTTATTTTTGCTTTGGGCTATTCCCCATTCTCCTTCCATGAACAAGCTGCAAGGACCCAGACGCCATTAGGGCCAAGCAAGCATTTGGATTTTAATCAAAGACTTTTTTGACTAGCAATTTGGGAAGAATCTTTGTATTTTGTGAAAAGCTCTAATGAATAAAGCCTCATTTCTATCTTTTGGACTTCTTGTATTCCTATTTTATTTATTTATTTATTTATTTATTTTGAGACAGAGCCTTAAGCTGTTGCCCTAGGTAGAGTGCTGTGACATCACAGCTCACAGCAACCTCCAACTCCTGGGCTTAAGCAATTCTCTTATCTCAGCCTCCCACGTAGCTGGGACAACAGGCACCCACCACAACACCCGGCTATTTTTTGGTTGCAGCCATCCTTGTTGTTTGGTGGGCCCGGGATGGATTCGAACCCACCAGCTCAGGTGTATGTGGCTGGCACCTTAGCCATGTGAGCTACAGGTGCTGAGCCTATTCCTATTTTAAACACAGGATGCTATTCCTATTTTAAACACAGGATGTTATTATGTTAAAAAACCAAAGCCACAAATGGTAATCTTCCTTAAATCTTGCTTTACAAATCATTTGTAACATATAGATTCCATTGAATTCGTTTAAGTGAGTACACAGTATACTATTTGGGAGCATTTATGAGTAATGATTTCTCTCTAAGGTTAAGAAATAGGTCAGTTGGAAAATTAAAATCTAGTCTATTACTCTCTGTCCACTAGAGATTTTAAAAAATTACTTATCAAACTGTACTATAGGAAAAAGATGTATTATAATGACAACTAAATAAATACCTAAAAATGCTTTCATCCTCATACCAAATTTTATCATTTAATTGATATGAACAATGATTAAGACAGTAATTGCCTGTAAGTAGATTGAAAATGTAATTTTGTCATTTGTTATAACATCCCTGAAAATACGACTCTGGACCCATAATGCCCAATAGACATAGAGGGTTCATGTTTAGAACAACTTGTCAAGACTTTGGGAAAGCCAAGATGGTTTATTAAGAATTTTTGGATGTGTTTCTCCTACGGGTTTTACCTGTTAACTTCTGGGAGAATTTGTTTACAGTCAAGCTATCAAAATCCTCCTTGGCTAATGCAAACCAAAAATTGCTAAAGCATAGATATTTTTCAATGCAAAAAAGTGCAGTTGTTATAATGCTATTCAATACACTTTTTCCCTTCTAAGTAGGTCATTACTTTCCAAGCACTTCCTTCAGCAAAAGATGCCTAATTTCTTAAAAAGAAAAAACCAGCATAATCACTAGAAAGATGAATAACTTTATTATTTGCATTTCAAATCATAACCAAGGAGAGAAAGGAGAGAAGTCAGTTTCACAAAGCACAGATACAAAACGGACTAGCATGAAACCTCACTTTTACCTGAGTTATTTCTTTACTATTAATTTTTAATCTCCTAAACTCAATGTAGTCCCTGAAATGCACCTGTCTATTGCTTCTTTTGGAATTAAAAAAGAATGAATAAATGCTGACTTCATCCTGGAGTGTGTGGGCTCACATACATTCCTACCCAGAAAGAAAATAAACACTGGAAATTTGAGCACAAATAGATTGATACAGCTACTCACTTCAAAAATGCTATCTGTGAACAGCAGATATAGACAAGTGTGGGTGCCTGATAAGGCAGATACACAATGGATACAAATGCTAGGAGTCTCCTGTGTTAGGAATATGGGCAGCAGCAGCTGAGCTAACACCAGAGAAAATACAAAATATCTTCCCCCACAAAGAAGTTTAGTTAAACTAAGGCTTTTTTTCTAGATAACCAAGATACCTTTCAGAGCAGTGTTTTCAAACATTAATGTGGACATGATCTTGTTAAAAATGCATGTTGTGAATCAGTAGGTCTGCAGTGGGATTTAAGAATTTGCATTACCAGCAAGCTCTTAGGTAATAGTGATATTACACTTCTTAGGGCTGCACCTCCATTGTTAGCAGTACCCTGAGCTTTAAGAGAAGCCTAACAACATATGTTGTGATAAATCGTTGTTTTATATGAAATAGAGTTTTGACTATGTAGACACAATAGTGGCAGGCTCAAGGATGTATATTTTATCCTGCCAGTGTAGAGTAGGATAATGTTATGATAAGATTATTTTTCTCAGCAGTCCTTTATTTGCCTTCACTTCAAGGTTGTATAGAACAAATCTCTGGCAGATAACATAGGTTGGTATTATAGCCATTCCAGAGGTCAGTGTTGGATTGTTAGATTCTCTGTAATATATTTTTTAACTGTGACAATATTGCACACACTATATCAAGAATATGAAAGTAAATAAGGCCTTTCATCTCTGACTTTGGAGAGAGAAGTCGTATTCCAATAATTCTCCAACATGGTCACTGAAATGTGGAGAGACATATATAGGATATTCTAAGGGTGAAATAGTTACCTTGAGTAGGGGACAGTCGTGGAAATCTTCATGGAAGAGATCAGAAAGCTGGGGATTTGGAGAGCTAGACAGGCTTATCAATGACATTGAAAAGGAAATTCATGAGGTACTCTAGAAATCTATGAACATCTGGCTAGTTCAAGGCAGAACAAGTCATTTGGTACTGGTGGGAGAATCACTGCAGAAGGTGAAAGGTAGAACGCAAATTGACTATGGTAATTATATTAGGCAGGCTCAAGGATGTATATTTTATCCTGGCAGTGTAGAGTCACTGATGACTTTAAGTAGGATAATGTTATGATATGATTATTTTTCTCAGAAGTCCTTTATTTGCCTTTACTTCAAGGTTGTATAGAACAAACCTCTGACAGATAACATAAGTTGGTATTATAGCCATTTCGGAGATCAATGTTGAATTGTTAGATTCTCTGTAATATTTTTTTTTAACTGTGACAATATTGCACACAAATTGTAATTTTTGCCTCTATCAGATTTCTCTAAAAAACTAATAAATTATACTGTCTTTCCTTTCTTGTCTTTTGCTTATCACTGTTTTATCAAAAAATATAATAGTGTTCCCTCTTAATAGAAGTTACTGAAACATCATATTAAACTGTGAATTTCTACCATTTTCTTTTCTTTCTTTCTTTCTTTCTTTCTTTCTTTCTTTCTTTTCTAATGTTTGTTTTTGTAGACACATTGCTAGACTCATTTATAATTAATTTAATTTCTAAAGAACACAATAGAATCATTTGTATTCATTTTTTAAATTAGTAAAGTTTAAAGGGGACATATTAGCAGGTCTATGATTCAGTCCAAAGAAAATGGTAGAAATTGGCTGGCACCTGTGGCTCAGTGGGTAGAGTGTTGGCCCCATATAACAAGGGTGGCAGGTTTGAACCTGGCCAAACTGGAACAACAACAAAAACAAAAAATAGCCAGGCATTGTGGTTGGCGCCTATAGTCTTAGCTACTCAGGAGGCTGAGGCAGGAGAATTGCCTAAGCCCAGGAGTTGGAGGTTGCTATGAGCTGTGATGCCACAGCACTCTACCAAGGGCAATAAAGTGAGACTCTGTCTCAAAAAAAAAAAAAAAAAAAAAAAAAGAAAAGAAAAGAAAAGAAAAGAAAAGAAAAGAAAGAAAAAACCTTTGCAAGCATTTTTTTTCCAAAACAAGTTTAAACTCACATAAATTGCAAAGACTTACACAATAAATATCTCAATACCCTCCATACAGATTCCCCTACTATTGTAATTTTTTCATGAGTGTTTTCTCTATATACAATCAAGACAGGCTGAAGCACTTAAAAAGAAGTCACTGGTACTATAGCACATTTATACAAAATGCATCTTCTAAATACAAGAAAATTATTCTTAAATAAGCACAGTAGCATAACAACTAATACAAAAGTGGTAATAATGACAGTACTACAACAATATCATTAAAAATATTATTTAATATAGAGACAATATTCAATTTTCTCTAAAATGAATTTTATAGCATTTTAAAAATCAAAATCCATAAATTTCATGTTGCATCCTATTCATTTTTAGTCTAAAAGTCGCCATGTATTTTTTTTTCTCTTTTTAACATCAATTGACTTACTTTTGCATATCTTATTTATTTTAGACTGAGAACTACCTATGGGTTTGTAGTGTGTGAAAATACTCTACTTGTAGATTTTTACACACACTCAAACATGGAGTTTTAGTTTTTCATTTTTATTGTTATTTTCCTGTTTACTGTGTGGTTTCCAGAAAGGGAAGTTAAATGAGTCAAAACTAACTTGATGGTAGAATTCTTCTTTATCTTAGGATGTAAAAAGCCACACTAGACAGTCACTCCCACCTTAACCACAAGAAATAGCTGACAAACCTGCAAAATCACAACTTTTTTTTTACACTTTTGAAGAGCTGATCTCATTAGGCCAGCAAGTGAATTGAATTTCAAAGAGGAGTATGACCTTCCAAGGAGAGACAGAACAAGCTAGCTCTTTTACCTTTGGTTGAATACAGGTAGAAGTGGCTTCCATAAAAGTAGTTAGAAATAAAGTAGTTAACATTTTTTTTAAATTACTAAAGGCCAAGTGTGGGCTCATGTGACAGTTCTGGATAACCGGGAACACCAGACACAGTGGAGTTAGCATTAACTTACAGGCTCTTTTTTATCATCCTATATTGTGTGCTCACAATAAATATGAGAGAAGTGTAAAACACTGAAAAGTATCCATTCATTTCATTCATTGGCAATTAGAGGTCAACCATTGCTCGTTGAGAGCACAAAATTTCTTTTAATTCCTTGAACTATTCCCTAATATAAAGCAAAAATTTTAAGTCACTGAATAGGGGACAGAAACCCTCCTTCCCAACCCCTAGCCATAAGAAAAGGTTTTGATTCTGTTAGAGGAATAAAAACAAAAGATATATTTCCCTAATGAAGGTTAGAAAATCATACTGGGCCCATGATTCTGTACAAATGACAACAATGGCTGGATTATGGATACACCAGGTATGGACAAGACACTCTCTGAGAACACCAGACACAGTGGAGTTAGCACTAACTTACAGGTTAAGGACCCTCCACAAGTATAAGACAGAGTTTGGTTACTATGGGAAACAGGCAAGAATACTGAAAAAGTCTCACTCTCAGGGTAAACAATCCCTAATTAAAACTGAGGCTAGACTGGGAAAATCAGTAACCACCATTGTGCTCCTTATAGGGAGTGAAACATTGAGTAACAAGCAATACCACTACTTGATGAAAGATGAGAACTTGGAAAGATCCTTTGTGGCTATTATGTCTAGGGAGGGCTAATAGTATTTCATATCTGTGAGGCTTCAAATCTGTAGGACCTAGAGAGTAACTATAGCAACAAAAGCAAAATCCAAATTACTGTCTTAATAGATTAACTCAGTATCTCAAAATAATAGCTGGAGAATGTGTCTAATTATGGTCCTAAATACTATTTACTTCAGTCTCTCTACATTTTTTACTGACACATAATATCTGCTATTCAAATAAAAGATATGAGGCATCCAAGTAAAATAGGAAAAACTACAATAATCCATTTTCAAAAGATAAAGCTGTTAACAAAAATGGGTGTAGCAGGAACTTTAAATAACTTTGAATAATATGTTAAATGTCTCATGTAACGATGGACAATGTGAATGAAGACATGAGGTACTTTAGCAGACATAGAAAACTACATAAAGTCAAATGAAAATGCTAGAAATAAAGAAAAGCTATCAGAAATGAATGCTTTTTTGACAAATGTACAAATTGACTCTACATATATGAGAAAAGAATAAGTTAGCTTAATGACAAGCCAATAGAAATTATCCAATGGGACTACAAAGAGAAAACAGAATAAAACAAAAAAAACAAGCAGAACATTCCAAAGCTGTGAGAAAGTATCAAATGATCTTATAATTCATGAAATCACCTTTATGAAGAAAAATGAGAGAGATATTGGTCTGAGGAAATATTTAAAAGGATAATTGATGAGAATTTTCCCAAATTAATGTAAGAATTCAAAGAATTCAAAATTAATGTAAGAATTAATGTAAACATGGTATTAAAAAAAAAAAAGTAGAGATTTAATAGCCAAACCAATGAAAGACAAAAATGAAGTAAAAATTTTAGCCAATATGCAGGGAAAATATGTGCGTATTATAGCAGACTTCTCATCCTGCATTATGCAAGTCAGAAGACAAGGGAGCCATACCTTAAAAGGAAGGGAGGGAGGAAGGAAGAAAGAAAGCAAGGAAGGAAGACTAAAATTCTATGTACAGTAATAAGAGCTTTCAAAAATCAAGACAAAATTTTTTTTACCCCAGAAAAGACTAAATTTATTGAAAAAGGTTCGCACTATAAAAAAATGCTAAAGTTGTATAGACAGAAGTCTTATAGATAGAATATATCAGGTGGAAATTTAAAACTATAACCCCCAAATGCTAGAAATTATACAAATGAGGTTCAATATACACATGTATTTGATCTCACACACATACACACACACACACACACACACACACACACACACACACACACACTTATACATAATAATGTTAATTGAATGACTAAAGCAACTTGACAATGCACTTGGTCACCTAAGAGCTCTAACTGAGATGCACAAGGACATTAATGTTGTTTTCATGCCTGCTAACCCAACATGCATACTGAGGTCCATGGATTAAGATGTAATTTGAACTTAAATTTTATTATTGAAGAAATGCATTTTTTAAGCTATTGCTGCCATACATACTGATTCCTCTGATGGATTGGGCCAAAGTGAAAGCTTCTGGAAAGGTCTTGCCATTCTAGATGCCATTAAGAATATGTGTGATTCCTTCAGAATGGGAGAAGCTATTTGCAGTTATGTCTCTGACAAAGGTTTAATAACCAGAATCCACAGAGAACTCAAACGTATAAGCTAGAAAAGAACAAGTGATCCCATCGCAGGCTGGGCAAGGGACTTGAAAAGAAACTTCTCTGAAGAAGACAGGTGCACGGCCTACAGACATATGAAAAAATGCTCATCATCTTTAATCATCAGAGAAATGCAAATCAAAACTACTTTGAGATATCATCCAACTCCAGTAAGATCAGCCTATATCACAAAATCCCAAGACCAGAGATGTTGGTGCGGATGTGGAGAAAAGGGCACACTTCTACACTGCTAGTGGGAATGCAAATTAATAAATTCCTTTTGGAAAGATGTTTGGAAAACACTTAGAGATCTAAAGATAGATCTGTCATTCAATCCTATAATTCCTCTACTAGGCATATACCCAGAAGAAGAAAAATCACATTATAACAAAGATATTTCTACCAGAATGTTTACTGCAGCCCAATTCATAATTGCTAAGTCATGGAAAAAGCCCAAGTGCCCATTGATCCACGAATGGATTAATAAATTGAGGTATATGTAGACCGTGGAATATTATGTAGCCTTAAAGAAAGATGGAGACTTTACCTCTTTCATGTTTACATGGATGGAGCTGGAGCATATTCTTCTTAGTAAAGTATCTCAAGAATGGAAGAAAAAGTACCAAATATACTCAGCCCTACTATGAAACTACTTTATGACTTTCACATGAAAGCTATAACCCAGTTATAACCCAAGAATAGGGGAAAGGGGGAAAGGGAGGGGAGGGACATGGAAGGTGGGCGGAGAGAGGGTGATTGGTGGGATCACACCTGCGGTGCATCTTACAAGGGTACATGTGAAACTTAGTAAATGTGGAATGTAAATGTCTTAGCACAATAACTAAGAAAATGCCAGGAAGGCTATGTTAACCAGTGTGATGAAAATATGTCAAACAGTCTATAAAACCAGTGTATGGTGCCTCATGATCAAATTAATGTACACAGCTATGATTTAATAAAAAAAAAAAAAGAATAGAAAAACAAGAAAAGTAAAATAAAAATAAAATAAAAAATAAATCCACTCCATCTTCCTTTAAATGAAAATATTATCAAGCCATGCAATTGAAACTTACAAAAAATAGCCTATTTCGTTGAGTTGCGTTATTTTGAATAGACATTTCCTCAAATAAAACCATCTTTAGAAATTGAAAAAAAAAAGGCTACGTTAACAGTTTGATGAGAATATTTCAGATTGTATATGAAACCAGCGCATTGTACCCCTTGATTGCATTAATGTACACAGCTATGATAAAAAAAAAAAGAAATTAGAAAAAAAAAGAACAGGAATCGGTAAACTCTGCCAGGAAACAAAGCTTAATTGGATATGGACCTTGCCACTGGTGGTGTTCAAAGAGGCCTCTGTCAATCCTCTGCAAATTAGCAGGAACTCCTAAAAGAACTAGGAAAGACTGAACTGAATAGACAAAAACCCTAAAATCTCCACTGTGGTAATTAACTATGTTCTGTGTAGTCTTTCGTGTCTGTACATTCTTTCTCTCTGGAGGATCAAGGGGACCAAGTCTAAGTTCAGGATCAGATCCCAGTCCCCCTCAAACCAAGGTAGAAAGGACTTTGCACCATCATCCTGACCACGCACACGGCAGCGAAGGTGGAAGGAATCCTCACCTGGAGTCATCACAGCTGGCTGAATAGAGCTTCACTGCCCCTTGGGAAGTAAAGGTAACTTTTAAGATGGTCAACATGCCCTGCTCCAGCCACAGACTGGGAGCTGGCCGGTCAATGCACGGCTGAAGCCTGAGGAACTCCTGGAGTGACTTGTCTTAATTGGACTTTGGGAAAAGGGGAGGAGGGATGTGACACAGGGAAAAATAAAAACTCATACGTATATTAGCCCACCACCATGGTACTATTAAGGCCTGAGTAGAGAACCCAGGAGGAGTCACAGTCCCTAAAATGTCAGTGCTGAAAAGTGATTAATATTGGCACCTGCAGAAGCAAGCTGATATTGAGACCCCAGATTAAAATATATTGGAGTCTCAAAAGTGGGAAATGAGAGAGGATACCCGAGAAGGGTGAGGTCTAGGAGAACAGGTCTTCTCAAGGAGACCACAAGGATACACCTGTGGGGTCCTCTCCATGGTGACGCAGCTCTTGGGAATTTGTAAACTTAACTTGCTGGAACTTGGAAATTTCCAAGTTCCGTGAAATCCTGTAGTTCTGTAGGGGCTGGAATAGCATCTCCGGCTTGATTCAAAGTGACCAATGAGAAGGGTACCTGTGGGTTAGAACTTTTTGACTGTCGATAAAAAGGGTAAGATCAATTGGGTGGCACCTGTGGCTCAAAGGAGTAGGGCAGTGGCCAAAGACAGCAAAAAAAAAAAAAAAAAAAAGTGAGGGAGGAAAGACCAAGTCAGTTGGGGAGTGCGGCCATTTGGAATTCTTCTATGCCATAAGCTCCTGGATGGTAAATAAAGCCCTTCCTCTTATTTAAAAAAAAAAAAAAAAAAAATTTTTTTTTTTAATACTCAAGTCATGTTAGACTTCTGCAATTATAAGAGATATAAGCTGGACTATACAAGATGAATGTTATCGGTATACCGTGAGTATTACAATTTTAATACAGTCCTTTTCCTTTCTTAAAGTGTGTATACATGTTTTTGGCGCTCTCTGCGTATATAAATTGAGGAGAAAGCAAAGCTCTTCTCTGTAGCTGAATGCTGCCTAATAAGCATGGGAGCACAGAGGAAGTAGGAAAATCATCCCTGAAAGCTAAATCTAACAGGGGTCAGAATACTTACATTCTAAAAGTACCTCCCGCAAATCATTTATTAATGGCAAAAGGGGAAATAGTAATTTCAGAGTGGAGTAACCTGAGTGAGACCATCTTAAGCAAAAAATCAAACTTATCAGTCCCAATATTGGGACAAACCAACAGCGTGTGCCTCCTGCTATGATGCCCTGAGAAGGACACACCATCACTTCCTTGATATTCCTGCCAAAAAGACATTACCTGAATCTGATCCTCAAGAAACATCAAGCAAGCCCAAATAAAGAAATGTTCCTCAAAATAACCAGTCTGCACTCTTGAAAAAAAAAATGTCAGGGTCAAAAAGACAAAGAATGGCAAAGGAACTATTTCAGATTAAAGCAAACTAAGCAGACATGAGGGCTAAATGGAATATGTGACCCTGGGCCTGGAAAAATATGTGTAATTAAAAAAGGTTATTCTTGGAGCAACTGACAACATTTAAACATGGACTGTAGATTAGATACAGACTGTGGTTATGTGAGAGAATGTTCTTATTCTTAGGAAATAACACTGAAGTACAGGGGTAAAGGGGAGCACGTTTGCATTATGCGCTCACAAGCAGTTCTGCAAAAGTGTGTATGTCTGTGTCTGTATGTGTGTATGTGTGTGTGATGTATATGTTGTGTATTTACAGAGAGCAAGGCAGGTGACAGAGAATGGGGCAAAACTTACACAGTTGGTGAATCTAGATGAGAGTTCCTAGTTCTGTTCGAGTTTTTTCTCTTAAGTTTGAACTTGTATCAAAATAAACATGTCTCTTCTTCCTGCAAAAATAAAGACGCATGAGAAAAACACCAAAATAAACCCCACAAAAGGCTATGTTCTAGAACACTCTTGCTTCTGAGTTTAACATGGCTCTCTCTCGGCATTTAGGTCTTTGCTGCTATGTCCCCTCCATAGACAGGCGTCACCTGGCCACCCCATCTGTTGTATCCCCCAGATACTATCACATTACCTGTTTTCTTATTCTCATAGCACTTTGTCAGCATGTGAAACTATCCTTGTTTATACATTTATCTACTCATTTACTTTCTCCTCCCACTAGAATGTCAGAAGCATTTTTTCTGTCTTAATATATCTCCCAGCACAGGGCCTAGCAATAGCAGGCACCTCATACGCATATGTGAAATGAATGTATGAACACATCTGTATACCTGAGCCTAGATTCTCTCATCTATAAAAAAAAAAGGGGCTCTACGGGCAGTGCCTGTGGCTCAAAGGAGTAGGGTGCCAGCCCTATATGCCAGAGGTGGCGGGTTCAAACCTAGCCCCAGACAAAAACTGCAAAAAGGGGGGGGGGGGGGCTCTACGATGCAACACCCAGAGTTCTTCCCAGCTCTGACACCAAAAGCAATGTAAGAGTTACTGTGTAATGAGCATCTAAAATGCCCTTGGCTTTTATTTACAATGTATTATTCATTCCTCACCACCACGGTCCTGCAACACTGATGATCGGATCTGTATTCAGTTCATTCATTTGTTGGTTATGTACTGAGCACCTGTGATCTGCTAGACAGTAAGAAAGAAGGGCTGAGTGTGATGGTACAACCCCTTGCCCCCATGGAGCCTGCTGGGTTTGCAGGAGCTGGCTGAGAAAACCAAGACTCAAAAAGGTTGCCCAACTTGCTGAAGTCACACAGCAAGTACCCAGCAGAGCCGGGAAGCCGACATGCTCTCTCCACTGCTGCTGACAAAGTGCCATGGGGGAGAGAAGTTGCTGTGAGTTAGCTCTCTCTTGAGGTGGCTCCTTGGAGCTGTCAAGCCCACCTGTGTCACATGACTTCAACACTAATCCTCACTGTAGCCTTCTCAGCAGGGCAACAATGTGCCATATCTCAGCCATTTCTAGTTGTGGTTTTCATTATTCCGTGGTCACTAGCCCCCATTAACTTCAGATAAGCAGGAAGCTGTCTGCTTCACTGGGCAAAGGTCAAGTTCAATTCAACCTGAGAAGTAATCTAAGTAAGAGATGCAATCAAATAATCTTGACAGGAAAAGAGCTGAAATAGCAAAAACAAAGTAACAAAATACAAACCTACTTCAAAAATGTTTAATGAAGAGACTGAGCGTGAAGAATGAAAACAATGTAAGTGAGGAGAATATAGGGAGGGCAGGGAGAAACTTCTCAAAAGTTGTTTCATTTTTCTCCAGCTCATTGATCTTCTCCCTTCTTGAAACCTTTCTCTGCTAATTAATCACTTAATTAATTACCAGGCCCTGTTTCCCTGTTTATAATTTTGAGGCTGAAGAGGTCCTCTGTGAGGACCACTATAAATTTCCCCAGTTAGCTAGACAAACGTTGGTCTTAGGGGGTCAGTTACTATACTGGGAGGTCTTAGATTCCTGGGGTTGAGGGTGTGCCTTCTCCTTGGATCTGTTGGGTGACCTTCACTTCTCTGTGCCCTGAAGCTACATAAGGAAGAAAACAATGTTACCCACTGAGTCATATCCTGAGATTGCCCTGAGTCCTCTGTAGGAAAGTGCAAGAGGGATTTTGGCCAAGGAAATGATTTATCTATGCCTATAAATGCTTCTCCTGGAAGCTAGCTGGTGCTGTTTAGAATTCAAAATGCATTCTCTGTGGGCATCTGGTAGATTCCTTGCAGGAATGTTTAGCGGCTGGGTGAAATAAAAGTGACACATTAACAAAGTTTTGTTATTCTAGAGGAAAAAATGTCATATCTCCTTTTTTATATATATATATATAGCCACAAAGTTCGGAGCTGAGGTGAAAATGGCAAAAAAAAAAAAAAAAAAAAAGGCAAGAAAACTGTACTGTTCTTCTTCGGAACTATTATTCACAGATGGCTTATCCACCAGGAGACCTTTTCTGATGCCACTGAATGTCACTTTTCAAGTGAGCCAGGCAGCTAACTGGCCTTTCTGTTTAGTGAATTCCCTGTCCTTGGAGATAAATAAGAATAAACAAGGATTCCAGTCCCTTTGGCTTCACACGCTCTTCTAAAAACATAATCCTAGCTGTGCAGTAGGGCCTAGGGACACAGGGCTCCAACAGGAGAGATCATGGGAGAATTTAAGATTGGAATCATGGAAAGCAGGCTTGTGTCTGCTACATGAACTAGCATGAGCATCCCAAGAGAAAAGGATGAGTGAGGAGATTCCGTATTTGAAGATTCTACAACAAGAAAGGTTGCATGTACAATGGGCTCTGCAGCCTGAAAAGAGTCCCCTCTGGATGCAGCTTTCAGCTGTAGGAAACCCTGTTACTGATGAGAGGCATCCGAAACCCAGAGTGGGTGAGTGCAGTTGTAAAGATTAGGGACAGTATCAGCTTGATCAGGCCCTTATTTTAGAGTAAACAGCAGTGTCAATAATAACAGCTCCCAATTATTGATCCTCTGCCATGTGCAGGAGCGATACAAGGTTCTCCTCATTTACCCCAACAATTCTTCAAGGTAAGTGGTAGAGGCCTGTTTTGCAGATGAAGAAACTAAAGCTTCTAGAGAGAGGAAATGAGTTGCTTTGCAGATGGCAGAGTCAATATTCAAACCCATCATTCTAGTGTGTCAATGGCCTTGTTTTAAGGTAGGGATTATGAACCCTACATTTTTGCAAACAGAAAAACTGAGCTCACAAAGTGGAGGTTCAAATCTCTGCCAGGCGTCCTGTGAGAGGAACAGCTGTACTTTTGCAGAATGCCAGAGCTGGGGGACTGATTAGAGGATCATCTGATCAAATCCCTTAGGCTATCGAGGGACAACTTGACTCAGAGGCCAGAAGTCAGCAGCTCAGGGGCACAAGGCAAGAAAGTGGCAGGCCAGGCAAAGAGCCCCTGTCCCCAGATCCACAGAGAGTGTTGAGGGAGCTGCTCTTGGGTAGGGTGGGATAGACATGTCCCGACTGCCTCTGTGTGCCTAGCAGGGTTGGGATCCAGGCATGTCCATAGGACCTGGAGGGTATCCAAGAGGCCAAGGCAGTGGGGTTGTCCTACAGGGAAGCTGCTCCATGTGAGAATGCAGCCAGCCATGCAGGGCCCTGGGGTCAGGTAGCCCAGCACCTGCCTGTGCTGTGGAACTGGGGAGAGGGTAGGGGGCAGTGAGGATCAAGAAAAAAAGCAGAGCTTTATTAGGTGAGTAAGCCATTGTTCTCAGAGGCCCCTGCTTATTCTGCACCTTCTTTAAAGGCTCAGCCCTCAGCCCCAGAATCCAACTCCCGTGTCTCCCACTGGCTGCTAGAATCGTGACTACTGTTTCTGAAGGCTAGTTATGTGCCAGCCCCTGGGCTAGACACTCTGCGAACAAAATCTTGACATTTTGATTTCCTGATCGTTCTGTGTCCATGCTGGAATGAGCTAAGGCAAAAAGAGGTTAAGAGACTAGTCTGAGCTCCCACAGAGGAAAAACGACAGAGCCCGAGTAGGAGCTCTATTAGGATAGAGACCTCTGGCCCTGCTGTGCTCCCTGTGCTTGGGGCACATTGGCAGCCAGTGCATATCTGTTAAATAAATGTCTGACTCCAAAGCTATGCCCTTTCCCTACACCTCTCCATTTCCTGAAAATTCGCATAATGGGAAAATTCAATTTTGAGTGAAAATAGACTTAGACAACTTTAGTCAAGAATTAATCCATGAGGGGCACCTGTAGCTCAGTGGTTAAGGCACCGGCCACAAGCTCTGGGACTGGTGGGTTCAAATCTGGCCCAGGCCTGCTAAACAAAAATAAATAAATAAAGTAAAAATAGCTGGGCATTGTGGTGGGTGCCTGTAGTCCCAACTACCAGGGAGGCTGAGGCAAAAGAATCACTTGAGCTCAAGAGTTTGAGGTTGCTGTGAGCTATGATGGCACAGCACTCTACAGAGGGTGACAAAGCAAGACTCTGTCTCAATTTTTTTTTTTTAAAAAAAGAGGAATTAATCTGTGAATTCATTTTCTATGGCTACATTTTATACTCATCAGAATAAGAAAATAAAGAAAATTCCCTGAATACAGTATCAATTGCATGGTGCACATTTTTATAAATAGTAGTCAGGACTGCAGAGGAATTAACTTTTTCCTCCAGTGATTTCAATTAGATTCTTTTTAGTTCATTTTGCTTCTTGCAGACAACCTGGACAGCAACAGACATTTGTTTTCCTGGGCCTGGTTCTTGCTCCAAAAGCTCAAAGCCTTTTTGATTTTACAACTCAGAATCCCTAAGGCACTGTCCTCAAGCCAAGAGTTTCTGACTTTACATTCAGCCCAGGCTTCAGATGTATAGTGCCTATCCTTGAACTTCTAAAAAACAGAAACTCACGGCAAGGTTGGCTCACAGTATAGTTCCCTGTGTTGCATAGCATAGTCCAAGTTGGTTCAATGTTATGTTTATTGCATCATTACCATCCATCTCACACATAGCCTCCTATTTGCAGCAACTAGGATTCTCTAAGGTACAACTGAACTCTACAGAGTGTCACTATGTCGCCCTTGGTAGAGTGCCAAGGCATCACAGCTCACAGCAACCTCCAACTCTTGGGCTTAAGCGATTCTCTTGCCTCAGCCTCCCAAGTAGCTGGGACTGCAGGCGCCCACCACAATGCCCAGCTATTTGTTGTTGTTGTTGTTGTTGTTGTTGTTGTTGTTTAGCTGGCCCGGGCAGGGTTCAAACCCACCAAACTCAGTGTATGTGGCTGGCGCCATAACCACTGTGCTATAGGAGCCAAGCCAGGATTATTTTGTTGTTCACGATTCAGGATGTGATTTAGCATCTCACCAAGTCCTAAGTCAAAATAACACATTCATTTCATTTCAGTGAAAACTTTTCAGAGCTGAAAAGGATCCTATAGATCACCAAATCTGACTTTTCCCAAAGCCTTGCACATAACACCTGCCTAAATTATATACCCAGAAAGGTTTCCTTTGTCGAGTAGGCTTGGGAATGGGCTGTGTGCTCTACCTCCCAGCTGAGGAGCCTCAATGTGCAAGAGCAGACTGAAGTCTCCAAGAAGTCCCACAGGAAAGACACTTCTGATTAACTTTGTCCTACCTAGTCCCTTCCCTTCCTCCCGTCTTTCCTCCCTTCTTCCCTCCCTCCCTTCCTTCTTTCCTTTCTTTTTATTTCAATTTCTGGAAACATCTTTGGGAACTATCACTCTAGTCACACATTTCCCCCCCTTCTTAAGTTTATAAATGTAAAAAGTGATGATCAGAGAAGGAAAGAAAGTGACCCTATACATGGCAGAGATAGAACCCCGTGTTTCTTAACTGCAGGATCACAATTCCTACCAGCTACACCTGTAGATAAGATTGGCAAATGGATATTAGTAGCAATAGCTGTGTAGTGAAGTGCGGATTGGCCCAGATTTTACTGTATTGGCTTTTGCTGATTCTGAAGCTTATTGCATTGAAAAAGATCACTGTGAACTAAGAGGAAAGTCTTCACAGGTGACTGTTTTCAATATCCATTACCACTTTTCCAACTGCAGATTACTTCTTACAAAGCAGGTTTGGGATAGTTGGAAGATGGGAGGGAAGATGGGTGGGAAGGGCTAGTGTCGGAAATGAGAAGACCGTGACCTCGTCAGTTCATTGGAGTGGCTGCTTCTTGTTAATCTGAGCTACAATGACGGTCCCTGACTAAATGGAACAGAAGATTGTAATGACGAGAGCCTAGGTTTGAATCTTGGCCCCATCACATGTGAACTGTGTGATTTTTAGACAAGAAATGTAATCTCTCAGGGCCCCAGTTTCCCACTATGAAAATGCGGTAATAGCACCTACATTTCCTGGCAGAGCACTCTAAGAAGATTTGATGTCATGATTTCTTCATGGGGAACATTGGGTAACAAACATAATAGTTGCTGTCTTGGAAGGAATTTTTTCCAGAAGATGCACCGAGGCTGGCCTGGGGGCTTTCTCTCACAGCCCTGGGGGATGGGGGTGAGCAGGCTACCAGGTGCATAGGTCACGGTGCCTCAGTAAGCGCAGAAAGGGGGTGGTAACTGGAGCAAAAACGGGGAGAGATACTCAATCTACAAAGATGAAGGGCATTTTTTAAAGTTAAAATTGGGGCAAAGGTCCATGACTTTTTCTTTCTTTCTTTTGTAGAAACAGAGTCTCACTTTATCACCCTCTGTAGAATGCTATGGCATCACAGCTCACAGCAACCTCCAACTCCTGGGCCATTCTCTTGCCTCAGCCTCCCGAGTAGCTGGGACTACATGTGCCTGCCACAACACCCGGCTATTTTTTTGCTGCAATTTGGCCGGGGCCGGGTTTGAACCCACCACCCTCAGTATATGGGGCCAGCACCCTGCCCACTGAGCCACAGGCACTGCCCTATCCATGACTTTTTCATTAGCAATTAACAACAAAACCTCAAACTGGCTTAAGAAAAAAACTTAAGTTGTGGGTGGGTGGGAGGAGTCGCGTCTAGGTACGGCTGCATCTAGGAGGTGTGGTGATAATACCAGAAACCTGTCTTGCTCCATTCCTTGGTTCTACTTACCCGGAAATTAACTCCATCCTCAGCTGGGCACTTCCTTTTGCCATGGCAGTGAGGGGGCTGCAGCAGCCCCAGTGGATGCTCTGTGGTTTAGTTATCCACTTCATTCTCAAGTTCCAACCACAGTTCCCGGATCACTGTGATTGGCCTGGCCCAGGTCATATGCCCCTGCCAATTACTGTTGCTGAATGGCCAGTCCTGGGTCTCTGCTTCCTCCTGGACAGACCTAGGACTGGGACCCTGGTCTCCCGCCTGTAGTTTTTCCCACTTCTTGTTTCCTGACTCTTGTCTCTTTGTCTGCAGCTGCCCACTGCTCCTGGGCTCTCACAACCACACCTCATTCTTGCCCCAGCTAAGAAATGGCCACATTATCTACAGGGGTCTTCTGCTTTGACTTGAACCTTTCTGTTGGTCCAATTCAGATAGAGGGAGGCAGTGTCGTGTGTGATGTTTGGATGGTAGAGGAGTTTTCATCTTATGTCCCAATTAATTATGATTAATAGTGGCTGCCTAAGGGCTGTCTTGCCAAGAACAGTAAAGCTAAGTCCAGATTCAGAGTGAAAAGAAGTGAGGATTGATTAATAATGTCTGTCAGGAGCTCTGGAGTGGGTAAGGGTGGCAGACGTGTCATGTATTTGTTAAACTTCATTATAGAAAGAGCACAGATCATGGAGTATGATGGCCTTGTTCATGGCTCCTCTACCTTTTAGCCCTGGGATCCTGAGGCAATTAATTACTGAGCTCAGAGGCCGCAGTTCTCCCATTTTCACAGTGTGGACATTTATCTAAAAAGCTTCTAAAAGAATCAGTGAGACTGTGTTTGCCACCATGCCGCACTGAAAATAGGGGCTTTGGTTTTCTTTTCTTGTGAAGTCTGTGTCCGGCTTTGGTATCAGAATAAGTTTGGACTCATAAAATGAGTTGATAAATGTTTTCTCCTCTTCTACTTTTTTTTTGGAAGAGTGGAGAAATAGTAGTGTTAATTCTTTAAACATTTGGTAGAATTCACCAACGAAGCTATGTGGTCTTGAAGTTTTCTTTGTTGCAAGTTTTTTGATGACCAATTTAATTTCTTTGCTTGTTATCTGTTTAGCATTTATTTTTCTTCTTGAATCAATTTTGGTAATTTATGTGTTTCTAGGAATTTTTCCATTTCATCTAGGTTGTCTAATTTGTTGGTGTACAATTGTTACAGTCCTTTTTATTTCTGTAAGGTCATTTGTAATGTCTCCACTTTCATTTCTAGTTTGTTAATTTGAGTCTTCTCTGTTTTAAGTTAGCCAATCTAGTTCTCAACCTGTGAGCCGTGACATAAAGGGCAGCAACATTAGAAAGGTTGAGAACCACTGTTCTAGCTAAAGGCTTTGTCAATTAAAAAATATTTTCAAAGAATCAATTTTTAATTTCATTGATTCTCTCTATTGTTTTTCTCTTCTTTTGCATGTACATCTGCTCTTATCTTCATTTCCTTCCCTCTGCTTGCTTTGATTTGGTTTGCTCTTTTTCTAGGTCCTTATTCTTAAGATAGAAAGCTAGATTGTTTGAGATCTTTCTTATTCTTTAAGGTAGGCATATATATAATATATATTACATATGTATATATATTACATATATATTTATAAATATATATCCTTCTGCATACTGTTTTCACTACATCTCATAAATTTTGGTTATATTTTCATTTATATTTATCTAAAACATTTTCTAATTTCCTATGTGATTTATTGATCCATTGATTAAGAGTCTGTTGTTTAATTTCCACATATTTGTAAAATTTCCAGTTTCCCTTCTGTTGTTAATTTATTTTCTTTTTCTTTCTTTCTGTCTTTCTTATTTTTTTTTTTTTAGACAGAGTCTGAAGCCATTTCCCTGATTAGGGTGCCATAGCATCATAGCTCACAGCAAACTCCAACTCTTGGACTCAAGTGATCCTCTTGACTCAGTTTTTCTATTTTTACTAGAAAGAGGGTCTTGCTGAGGCTGGTCTTAAACTCATGAGCTCAAGTAATCTACCCACCTCAACCTCCCAAAGTGCTAAGATTATAGGCGTGAGCCATGGCACTCTGCTGTTGTTAATTTCTAACTTCATTCTGCTGTGATTAGAAAATGTATTTTTTATGATTTCAGTTAAAACTTATTGAAACTTGGCTTGGCACCCTTAGCACAGTGCTTACAGTGCCAGTCACCTACACTGTGGTTGGAGAATTTGAACCCAACCTGGGCCAACTGAAACAACAATGACAACTGCAACAAAAAATAGCTGGGTGTTGTGGCAGGTGCCTGTAGTCCCAATTCCTTGGTAGGCGGAGGCAAGAGAATCGCTGAAGCCCAAGGGTTGGGGGTTGCTGTGAGCTGTGATGCCCTGGCACTCTACAAAGGGTAACATAGTGAGACTCTGTCTCAAAAAAAAACCAAACAACTTATTGAAACTTATTATGTGGCCTAACACATGGTCTAGCCTGGAGAATGTTTCATGTGTACTTGAAACGAATTTTTTTTTTTTTTGCTGTTTTTTTTGTAGAGTGTTTTGCATATATTATAGGTTTCGTTGGTTTATACTGTTGTACAAGTCTTCTGTTTCTTTGCTTATTTTTCATCTATTTTCTATTCATTATTTAGAGTAGGGTGTTAAAATCTCGGTTATTGTAGAATTGTTAATATCTTCCTTCAGTTCTATCTGGTTTTGTTTCATATATTTTGAGTCTCTGTTGTTAAGTGATGTATGTTTATAATTTTTAAATATTCTTGATGGGGGCTTTGGTTTTCTTTTCTTGTGAAGTTTGTATGTTTTCTTCTTTGACTCTAATGAAAATTTATACCTTAAAGTATATTTTGTCTCATATCATTATAGCCACTTGAACTCCCTCAGTTAACTGTTTGAATGAATAATCTATTTTTATGCTTTCACTTTTATTCTGTTTGTGTCTCTGCTTCTAAAGTGGGTCTCTTGTAGATAGTGTATAATTTGATCATGGTTTATTTGTTAATCCTTTTTGCTAAATTCTGTCATTTGATTGTAGAGTTTAAGCCATTTACATTTAATGTATCTGCTTATGAAAGTCTTCTACCATTTTGCTATTTTTTCTGTTATATTTTTTATTATATTTCTGCCTTCTTTTATATAGATAAATATTTTCAATGTACCATTCTGATTCCCCTTCACTTCTTTTGCTATATGTTTAGTTATTTTCTTAGTGGTTGCCTAAGCATTAAATCAACATCTTAATTTATTGTGATTAAATTAGTTCAAATTAATACCAATGAATTTCAACATTACACCTAAGGTAGAGTTGTAAAATGCCTCACTAGGACTTGAAGGCATGTTCTAGCATGTACATAAAGTCTATCTGTAAACACTGAGAGATTTTATTTTCTTTGTTGTTTCGGGGGTGGGGGAAGCTGTATTTAAATCACTAGCTGACCACTAGGACAACAGAACAAAAACTTCAGTGGCTGTATATGAAAAAGAATAAAATCTTTATAGAACAATTTAGAAAAGAGAATTATGCAAGGAAACAACAACAATCACAAGAAATAGCCACACTAAGCCCCGGTGAGGGGGAAGAATATGACTTACAGAGTTGTAATGTACAATTATACAATTTTTTTGCTTATGAAGAGCCTCAAGGTCATGTATCTCCTGCATATGTTGTCATTGTCAACAATCACATCTTTATACATTGTGTGTTCATCAACATATATTTGTATGTTGTATTGTTTTATGTAGTTTTTTCCTAAATCATAGAGGAAAAACAAGAGGAATTACAAACCACAGATGCCTTAATACTGACTTTTATATTTATTTATATAATTAACTTTACTGGTGTTTCTTATTTTTTCATGTGGATTCAAGTTACTGTTTAGTATCTTTTCATTTAAGCCTAAAGGACTTCCTTTAGCTTTTTTTGTCAGGCAGGTCTACTAGCAATGAACTTTCTGTTTTTCTGTATCGAAGAATGTCTTCATTTCTCTTTCATTTTGAAGAATATAAAATTCTTGGTTTATCATTTTATTCTTTCAGCATTTTGAATGAAGTCTCCATGGTTTCTGATGAGAAATCATCTATTGATCTTATTAAGGATGGTTTGCTTGTGATGAGTCATCAGCTTCTTGTTGCTTTTAAGATTCTGTCTTTCATTTTCAACAGTTTAATTATAAAATTTCTCAGTGAGAATCCTGGGGTTCATTGAGATTCTGGGGGGTACAGATTTATGTTCTTGATCAAATTTAGTAAGTTTTAGCCATTAATTAGTCTTTCTTTTTCTCCTTCTGAAACTCCTATTATGCATAGTTAGTACTCTAGGGTGTATTTTAGGTCTCTTACGTTTTGTTCACTTTTCTTCTTTTTTTTCCTTTTTCTTTTCTTTCTTTTTCTTTTTTTTTTTTTGTGTGTGTGTGTGGGGTTTTTTGTTTGTTTGTTTTGTTTTCTGATCTTCATACTGGGTAATCTCAATTGACCTTGTTCAAGTTTGCTAGTTTCATCTTCTCTTTGCTCAAATATGCTGTTGAACCACTCTACAACTTTTTTATTTTAGTTATTGTACTTTTCAACTTCAGAATTTCTTTCTGCTCCCCCTTATAATTTCCATCTTCTCATTGGTATTCTATATTTATTGAGTTATCATTCTCATGATTTCCTTTCATTTTTTGTACACAGTTTCCTTTAGCTCTTTGAGCATATTTTAAATTGTTGACTTATAGTCTTTGTTTACTAAGATCAATGTCTTGGCCATTTTTATCAATTTCTTTTTTTTTTTTTTTTTTTTTTTTTAACCTGTGTATGGGTTATACTTTCTTGTTTGATTATATGACTCATAATTTTTCATTGAAAACCGAACATTTTTAATATTATAATGTGGCAACTCTGGAAATCATATTCTCTCCCCTCACCAGGATTTATTGTGGCTATTTTGGGGGATTACTGTTGTTTGCTTGCTTAGTTCTCTTTTCTGAATTGTCTTGTAAAGAATTTATTCTTTTTTCATATATAGCCACTGAAGTTTTTGTTCTGTTAACCTGGTGATTTGAATACAGCCTTCCCCACCACCACCCCAGAACCAAAAAAGAAAATAAAATCTCTCAGTGTTTGCAGACAGACTTTACGTGCATGCTGGGGCATGCCTTTAAGTCTTAGTGAGGCATTTTAGAACTCTGCCTTCATCTTCAGTTTTTGCTTGGGGAGAGCCTCAAGGTCAGGCAGAGGTGAAAACTGACGGCCTTCTCAGGTCTTTCCTGAGCATATACCCATCCTGGGGCATGCAAGTGAGTTTCTAAATTCCCATGAATTTGTGAGAACTTTTCAAAGCCTTTACTTCCCACAGTTCTCTTAATCTCCAGTTTTTCTTTCCAAGCCTTTTGGCTTGTCTACAGTTTTTCTCAACTATTATCTGTTACCCCACATGGCAGCAACTAATACATTTGCCTTTTAATGTATCCAACAAGTGCCCCTTGGGTAGCTGCCTCACCCTAGTGAGCCAGTTCTTCAGGGAGCCACCAGACAGATCAAAACAAACAACCAAATTCTTAGAGAATTAGGTCACTTCTGTGCCCTTATGTACCAAGAACCTATACTAGGAATGTGGGTTCTTATTTTCAAGGCCACTGCTGGGCCAGGGGAAAGATGAAGCTCTATTATTAAGATACTGGTAATTTTTTGGTTTTTGTTTTTTCTTGATTGAGCAAGTTGCTGTCAACCTCTAATTAGTTCCTAAAGTTCCAATAAAGTTTGACTCTGGCAGCTTGATTTGGTCCCTTTGTGGAGGGCTGGGTTTTGGAGATCCCCACTCTGCCATTTTCACTCTTGGGTGCGGTCCTTGAAGATACAATGTGCATTCAATTATGTTGGGGGGGGGGCCTGTCAGGTGGACTGTGTGGAAATCTGGAGGGAAGGAGGGGTGACCCTGTTACCACATAATGCCCAGTGACTCACTTCAGGAATCCTTGTAACTTTAACCTCTGCTGGACTAGCAGTCTAGGGCCCCTGGATGGCCTGGGAGATGATGGTGAGAATACACATCTTCCAGGGACACCTAAAGGTACAGCTACCCTTTGTCATTTCAGGATTCTCATGACAACAGAGTAGTAGGCAAAAAGAATTCCTACACTTGTAGGAGTGTCAGATCCTAATTGTCATGAGGAAACAAGGCTGCTGTTAGATAACGGGGTCAGGGCAGAGTATGCCCAGAGCTCAGGGGATTCATCTTGGTGTTTCCTTGCCTAGTGACAACAATTACAGACAGCTATAATGTGACCAGTGCACAATGACCAGACTTCAATCCTCCAGGGATGAATATCCAATTGCCTCATCAGACCAGCAACCTTCATATGCAGAGGTGCTGATCCAGGTGAGGGCTTTCCAGAATGTATAGTCACATAGGAGACCAGTTATGACCTTAGGGCCAATGGTAGCAGTGGGGCCTATAGCTTGTCCCACAGACTCTCTGTCTTATCTTTGTGCAAATTATGACGGGCAACCTCCTAGAAGAATTAGTAGCAGGAGGGAGTGGGTTTGATTTAGGACACCAAGGCCTGTCTCCCCTCACCTCCCCTGCTGGTCTCACTACAGCAGCGCAAGCCAGTCTGCCTTCTATCTTCTAGCACCTGTATCTCTTTGCTGAGGCCTCTTCTGGCTGCTGCAGGCTGATCTAACCACAGGCATGGCAGTCTAAAACGGCCAGAGCATTAATACCCCAGCCCCAACAGCAATGTATTCACAATTGCTCTCCTTCCCTTCTCTATCTTAGTCCCCACTCCCCTACAAGTACTTCTTGGCATGAAATAAACTATTTGCACTCGAATCCTTGGCTCAAGGTCTGCTTCTTGGTGAGCCCAGACTAAGAATCTCTCTTCCTTCCCTTTGAGGAAGCCTAATGCCTTTTTAACTATTTTCCTTCCCTTTCAAGTACACAACAGTGGGCATCCAGACGAGATCGGGCGTGTTCAGGGTGGTACGGCCGTAGACAATAGTGGCCATTCAGGTGGACATAACAGTCTGCTCACTAACTGGTGGTCCACTGTGCTTGAAATGAAAAACAGCAACCCAAAGAAAGGGTCTCCTCCTGAGCACTGTCTCCAGGCTCCTGCAGTGTATGACCCCAGCCTGCCTCCAGGGCCACCCTTCCTCTCTGGGCCCAGCCCCACAGCCTGCTATTAGCTTTATGACATGTTGTACTCCGTCCCACCTCAGAGCCTCGTCACATGCACATGCTGTTCCACTTGCAACACCCTTCCTGTCACTTGCCATTTGGTGAATTAATTATTACTTATGCTTCAGATGTCAGCTTTAAAGACATTTCATCAGAGAGTCCTTCTCCAGCCCCCTTACACACATATAAATCATTTTCCTCCTTATTCTCTTTCAGACGACAGTCTACTTTTCCACTTTCTGCTTGCTCAGTCTTTGTATATACATAGGTATGTTTATTTCATTAATATTTTTCTCTCAACTATACCACAGCACAAAGGTTGAGATGAGCCCCGAAGGTCTCTGAGGCAGATAGAGGTGAGTCTGGGAGTGTCAGGAGGGTGGGGCCTTGCCCGGGGCACACAGAACCCCTGCTGTTGGGACCTGAGGTGTAGGGAGGGCCAGCATTTCCAGGAACTCTGTGGGCTGCCTCTGTCTTGACCCCATAAACCCCTCTAGCTATTTCCTCATTTCTCTGCTCCTACCCTGGTTTCCCGGTGGTTCTCAAAAGTGCCAAGTTCACTCCTGCCCCAGGGCCTTTGTGCTGTTGCTTTTCCTGTCTGCAGTACTTTTAGCAGATGACCCCCAGACTTGTTCCCTCATTTCTTCAGAGTTCTGCTCAAATGTTGGCTTCCCCAAAATATCTCCTTTAGCTGTCCTGCTGTCACTGACAACAACAACCCCATGTCCTCAAAACTGCCTATGCCCTTAACCTTTTATAGCACCTATCCGTTGGCCATTCTCTATAGTCACCTGTTTCCGTATTGTCCATCTTCCCAGCTAGAAGGTGAGTTCCATGTAGATGGGAACTGTGTGTCCAGGTCACCTCTGCAGCCCCCAGGCCTGGAACAGGCCCTATGGTAGGAAAAAAGGAGGCTGTGTTCAAGAAGTCATCTAGTGATTAGAGTTATGAACTGGGATTCTAAAGAAATAGCTCATTCTTGGCTCTTTACCAGCCTTAAAACCTTGAAGATCTGTCTCTTCCCTCTCAAAATATGATTCAGCTTGCCAAGAGGCAAGAGACCTTTGTCACCGAGTCTCCCTATATGACCTTGGTCAAGTCTAGTCCTCTTGTTGGACCTCATTGTCTCCATTGTAAAGCCTCCAGATCTTCCAGCTCTAGTATTCTATGATTTGTTTGTACCTGGGATGACTGTGGCATTTGACCTCGCAGGGGAACACATGTCAGATAAGCAGGCCCTGCTATCTCAAGAGCCTTTATCTTCACCTTCATTCCTTCATGTGAAACCCAACACCAAGAGTTGCTGAGACAGCCTCCCTCATTTATAAAGTGTTCCGTAACTTCTCAATGAGCCCACACACTGTAAGTGCAGTGATAATGGGCTATATCTAGCAGGCCTGGAATCCTGCCCATGTTCCACACAGTGCTATGGCTATCAGTTATCTGCTGAGCATGAATGACCAGAGGCAGAAAAAGCACAAAGAGCCTGCTGGTGAGAAGTGGAAGTGATTAACTTATGTTGCATGCTCCAGGGCCGGTGATCAGCAGAATGTATGTTGACAGCTGCCTTGGAGTTCACACCACATGGTCAGCACTCTGCAGGAAACAGATTGCTCCAGGGCTCCCAAGCTTGTCGACAGCTCCAGCTTCCTGATAAAGTTGTCAGAAAATGAAAAGGACAGTCCCAGGAAGTTGTGAGTTCCCTGTCCTTGGAGGTGTTCTGGTAGAGGAGGAGAAGTGATGGATGGGATGATGCAGGAGAGGCTGAAAGCACATTTAGAGGCAGACCATATCTGTCCTGTTCTCCGGTGGCATCGTAACCTAGCACCATCTTCTCGTCCCTGCTCGAGGTCTCGGGGGCCAAAGCAGCTCTGCCTGAGCATCAGTTGGAGCCACGGGAGACAGTGGAACAAAAGGAACATGATCTAAGCAGGGCCAAACCCTTAGAAGAGGCAAGATCCAAGGGTCAGGAAGACATAATCAAAAAAACGGAGGAATTAGAGGAAGGCATTGAGAATTCATAACTGGAGAATTTTATCATGAGATAAAATGAAAACGTCAAGATCGACGATGACCAAAGTGATTGCTTTTATAAACCTGAAAGGGCGTAATATCAAGTGCAATGTCCCAGCTTTAAAATGGCCAGGAGTGGGGTGCACATCATGACTTGCTGATAACACCAGGCTGCAGAATGACGCTGAGCACCTTTTTAAGAGGACTGATTCAGAAAAACAGAAATTCTTGTGGGCCATGTTTACGCCTACCTAAAATGAAAATACTTTTACTAATTCTCATTAAAAAAATGGATATTCTGATAACTTTTGATCGCCTTCTTCATGCAATATCCCTTAGAAAATCACTCTTTCAACCACTCTGATGTTACTCTCTAGGCTTTAGACTAGCCCAAGCCATGAGCTATGCCATACCCTCATGGTCTGTCCATATTATCTCATCTCTGCTGTACAATTTCACCAAAGGGAATTGCAGCCATGGAGAAAGCAGTATGAATGACATGGCTACATGTGGAGTCTGCAATGCTCAATACTTACTCTGTTAATAGCCCACCCTGATAGAATCAGGAGTACCCGCCCAAATAGACCTACCCTGCCCAGGTGGGACTGATCCACTCAGGAAAATATCAAATTCACGTCTGGCCCAGGAAGGGTCAGACTCATGTCCCTCCCAGGAAATAGGAATGCTGCCAATCGCTGCCCTCCTAACCCTTTAAATTCCCATTTGCCGCAACCCACGTGTGGAATTCCTTTCCTGATTTCACCCCACCTGCATCCAGGTGGAATAAAAGCCACATTGACTACCAGGTCTTCCAGTTTCCTTTTGTCTAGCGCCTCAGAGTAATCTTTCATCTTCGGGTCCATAACCTCCCACACCCCTCTCTGTCTCACTTTGATTTGCATGTAGTGTTCACCCACACCAGCAAGAAGCCTGAAAGCTCTCCATTCGCTCACTCCCCCACTCCTTCACAAAGGCTTAGGCCTGTCGGGCTTTGGCATCAACGGGAAAGATCGTGTGCGTGCGCTCTATTTCTACCCCAAACGTGTCACAGGAGAGAGCCTGACCTGGGTGGGGTGAGATGAGGAAACTGGACAACTTCCCAGCCTCTCATGAGTCAGGTGTTCATTGCCTCATTCTTTTGTTCAAAGAGAATTCCTGGAACATAACCCGTTTTCTGATATGAATGCAAAAATACCTTCCATGCCAAGTGGTGTCTTTTGGGGTCACCTTGCTGGATCCTACAGGAAGCCTCCTCTGAGAAGGGGAGAGATGGGCTGGGAGAGGTGGGCAAGAGCCTGTCTTTGCAGAGTCTCTGGGGCAATAGTGCAAAGTTTTGGTTTCATTCTAAGAGCAATGGAAGTTGTTAGAGAGTTTAATGCAGGTAGGCCATGGTCTGTGGCTGATAGGGTGGAGGGAAGGAGAGGATGAGATAGGAGGCTACTGGAGTGTCCATCCATTCCCGTGTTCATTCACTTTGCAAATATTTCATATACTCAAGCTCTGTGGGCCGCAGGCGCCAGGGATCAGGCTCCTTACCCTGTTGGAGCCAATGGGGAGAAGGACCATAAAAAGTAAACAAATAAATAGAAGAGATAATTTCAAATTGCAGTGAGTGCTATGCAGGAAATGACATAGGCTGCCATAATAAAGAAGATGAGGGAGGGAGACACTGGTCACTCCATAGGGCTAACAGGACAGAATGGAAATGACATTTGGGCTGAGTGAGACCTAACTAACAGGAATGTGTGAGCCACATGAAACTGTGGAGTGGAGCGGAGGCAGTGCTGTGGGCAGAGGAAACAGTAAGCACAAAGGCCTTGAGGCAAGAGCAAGCTTGGCTGGTGACTGGGGAGTGGTAGGTGAGAACTCAAGCCCCAGACGAGGGAGAGAGGTCACCAGGGGTCAAGGCAATCCACTCCCTGATGCCCACATTTATGAGCTGGGTTTCACTCTGAGGGGATGAAGAGCAATCACAGAGGGGCCATTGATTAAAATCCAGAGGCCAGAAACCACAAGTCACATGCAGCCTGCCATCTGTTTGTGTAAATAAAGTTTTATTGGGACACCACCTCGTCCATTCATTCACATGCCATCTATGGCTGCTTTCACACTACAACTGCAGAGTTGAGTACTTGTGACAAAAACCACCTGGTCTACAAGGCCTAAAATATTCTGTTTCATTCCGACCTTTTACAGGAAAGTTTGCTAACCCCTGATCTAATTTATGTTTTCAGGTTACTCTGGCTGTCGCTTGGGGTAGCCATGAGGCCACTGTAGGACAAGAGATAAAGGTGGGGGCTGTTCTTAGCATCAGTCCCTGTTGGCTGACATCTTCTCCATTGTCAGAGAGCGGGAGGCCACAGCTCAGACTGGTGGGCTCATCTCCCTGGGAACACACTGCCTCTAAGGACAGAGGCTGCTCGGCAACTGCAGCCAGCAGGGCAGAGATCTGCTTCGCCTGGTGAGCTTGGCAAGAGGAGCCGCTGCTGGGGGAGCCCCCACCCAGACCACAACTGCCTGTCTTTTGTCTGCAGCACCTCATCACCAGTTTAGGGCTTAGGAGACAGTGTGGGCCAAGCAGCTGTTTCCCATTACCTGCTTGCCCCGTGTCAGCGGGCCGTTCTGACTGCCAAGCATGCCCACACACTCCCAACAGGCAGACAGAGAGGCTGTGAGGACAGGATCTCATTTCCAAATTGCAGGGCAGATTGGTTTTGTTTTGTTTCTTAAGAAAAACATGAAACGAGTAAAATATTTGAGCGCTGTGTTAGAAAACTAACCCCAAACATCTGGGTATCTGGGTCTTCTGTGCTGTGGGAGCTTATTTTCATTCCTTTGGTTCTAACTGATAAATATTCACAGAATAATTAAGTCCGTACTTTTTTTTTTTTTTTTAAGAAGGAAAACCATCTGTATTATGGAAAAATATGGTGAGGATGAGGACGGGGACAAGAAGAGAAGATGTGGGGTGATAGAACAACTGTCCCCAAGTAGCTCACTACAGTTGTGAGATCAAGATCACTTTATTTCAACAAACATTTACTGAGAACCTGCTCTGTGCCAACCAGTGGTGGGTATCAGGGAATCTGAGTTGAATGAAAGAAGCTCCCTGCTGCCTGACGACTCACAATCTGGCAACAACAAATATAATAGTGACAATATGACCAAGTATCAAAAGTAAAGAAAGCATTTATAATTGTCTTTCATTTCCACATATCCCTTTAACATAGATATTATCGGTGCAATCTAATTTTATTTTTATGTATGTATTTATTTATTGTCTCACTTGGTTGCACTCGCTAGAGTTTCATGGTGTCAGAATTCACGGCAACTTCAAACTCTTAGGCTTAATCGATTCTCTTGCCTCAGCCTCCTGAGTAGCTGGGGCTACTGGCACCTGCCACAACGCCCAGCTATTTTTAAAGACGAGGTCTTGCTCTTGCTCAAACTGGTCTCGAAACCATAAGCTCAGGCAATCCACTCGCCTTGGCCTCCCAGAGTGCTAGGATTACAGGCTATCGCTGCAATTTTAACTTGAGATTTGAAGAGTAAACTCCAGAACTGGGATTTGAAACCCTGTCATTTGCCTTTAACGTCTTTTTGCCACTCCTTGGATTGGTAGAACTAGAACTAATCATGTAAGTTCCAGGAAGGTGCGTTTCAGACCACGAGCAAGAGAGCTACTTGGGCAGTCATGTGCTGTGTGTCAAGGGTGGTGTGTAAATCAAGGCATACAGACACGTGACCGGATACAGACCCTCAGAAGATATGGTCAAAGAGTAAGTAGTTTCTTTCCGTGTCTTGGCTTCACTTACCCCTGGTTTGACTTCAAATCAAATAAGTCCTTCCCCCAGGTGCTTCAGGCTAACAAGCTATCCACTTTGAAGTCTCAATAGAAAGAGAGAATTTTTTATCCATAGTTCCAGCAAAAATCCCCAGATTAGCTAACTCTTATTGGCCTGGCTTGAGTCACATGACCGTCTCTGAGCCAATCCCTACAGCCATGTGAATGTGGGCCTCTCATGAATAAACTCATTAAACCACACGGACTGAGAGTAACCCTCACACCCCACCCCTATCCTTAAGGTCTCCTGATGCCGCTCCTCCCAGTGATACATAGGCACTGGAGTTCTTTGGATGGCAGGTCCTGGATTCCAGCATAATGGAAGGAGGGTGGATTCAGGGTTCAAAGGGCTTGGCTAGTTCCTTGCTTTATGACCTCAAATAAATGCTTTCTCTGAACCTCATCTATAAACTGAGCATGACAGCACCTTCCTTGCAGCTTCAGGGGTGATTAACCCAGTGCTCACCACAGTGCCTGGCCTAGGAAGTGATACCCAGCATCCTCAGGGAGGGACATATATAAGAGCACAATGAAAGAGCCAGGACTAAGTTCAGGGCCAGGATGCAGGGTAGGTAAGGGGTGGTGGGTGGCCAGTGATTTGGGCAGGTTGCCAGCTCCAAGGCAGGCCAAATCTGCTGCATAATGGGAACTGAGTCTCCACATTGAGCTCCTGGGACAGGGGCCACTTGAACAAGGGCTGTTTGTAAAGGTCTGGCCACACATGTTATCCTTTCCAGCCCCTCCAGCTTCAACCTGCTTCCCATAATGATGTTCCCAGAATGAATTGGCTCATTTTCTTGCAGAAATGCTTCCAGAAAAGGCAGTCAGTAACCATGCCCTCAGCTTTTCATAGGGTCTGCATTAGACACAGCCGAACGGTAGGAGCGACACATTTAGAGTCTTCTCATGGCACCCTCACAGGAAAAGTGAATAGTTGACTTGAAGAAAAGGAGATTATCCTAGATAATTGGGAAGGTCCTGCTTCAATCAGTTGGAAAGGCCTTGAGAGCAGAACCGAGGCCTCCCGAGGAAGAAGAGATTCTGCCTATGGACAGCAGCTTTGGTGCACGGCCCATATTCCTGACAGCCTGCCCCATGAATTGCGTAAGCCAATTCCCTGAAACAAATCCCTTAATATTTATCTCCTTCTGGCTCTGTCCTGACTAATCAAGACTTGTACCAGAAGAGATTCTAGAGCAGCGGTTCTCAACCTGTGGGTCACGACCCCTTGGGGGTTGAATGACCCTTTCACAGGGGTCGCCTAAATACATCCTGCATATCAGATATTTACATTACGATTCATAACAGTAGCAAAATTACAGTTGTGAAGTAGCAACGAAAATAATTTTATGGTTGGGGGTCACCACAACACGAGGAACTGTATTAAAGGGTCACGGCATTAGGAAGGTTGAGAACCACTGTTTTAGAGAAATGAAATCTTAAGGTTGAGTCTTCTAAATTGGTCCTGAGATTTCTGGAATTGGTTTTCTGGCCTGATTAGATTTAAAGGCCCTAATGACTCTATTACCAGTGGCAAAGAGGACCCTGGTAGTCCATGGCATACCGTGGTGATAGAGATACATAAAGTGGTGCCGTTGTATAAGGTGCAGAAGAGAATGCCTGGAATACAAGCGATCAATTTGGGCATCTTAGCACTAATCGTGTCCATTCAACCCAATTCAGACAGGACGCCAGTGGCCTAGACCCTCCAGGAATGCTGGTTGGGCCACCCCACTAGGTAGACAACCACAGCCAGCCGAGGGGTTTTGAGGGCAGACGGAGTGTGCAACGGTTAGTGGAAGAAGGTGATTACAAATGCAAGCTACAACTATGTGACCAGTTGCAGAAATGAGAACAGTAATAGTTATGAATATTTCTTCCTCATTTGTTATGAATGTGTTTGTATATATCTGTTAAACAGGTATTTTTTTACTTGCCTCTCTTACTTTCTTATCATCTGACATTAGTAATAATTAACTTTACATCACAGTATTTAAGTTACAGGTTACCAAGGGGAAGCGTGAACATCCCCCAAGGACTTTGCATGTGTTTTTAGTTGTACTCAAGACAGTTGTTATCATGTTCCATGGAAATGTGATTTAGCTGTTTTCTTTTTCTTTGTTTCTTTTTTTTTGGAAATTATATATGATTTAAGGAGTGCCAAATGGACAAGGGGTAGACTGTGATGGTTAGTGTTAACTTGGGGGCTTTACTTCCCGGCTATTCAATTAAACACTAATCTAAGTGTTCCTGTAAAGATATTTATATTAATAATCAGTTGTCTTAAAGTAAAGGAGATTATCATTGATTATCCTTTTTTATTCCTTTAAGACATCCTCTTTGATTTTTAGAAGTATATCTTTTTGTTTTCCACAGGTTCAGAGATTTTCCTGTTATTAATTTCTAGTTTGATTCTATTGTGTTCAGAGTTCAATTTTTTTTTTTTTTTTTTGAGACAGAGTCTCATTTTGTTGCCCTCCGTAGAGCGCTGTTACATCACAGCTCACAGCAACCTCAAACTCTTGGGCTCAAGCAATCCTCTTGCCTCAGCCTTCCAAGTAACTGGGACTACAGGTGCCCGCCACAATGCTCAGCTATTTTTTTTTTTAGAAACAGGATCTTGGGCAGCACCTGCGGCTGAAAGGAATAGGGCGCCGGCCCCATATCCGGAGGTGGTAGGTTCAAACCCAGCCCCAGCCAAAAGAAAAAAGAAAAAGAAACAGGATCTCGCTCTTGCTCAGACTGCTCTCCAACCTGTGAGCTAAGGGCAATCCACCCACCTCAGCCTCCCAGAGTGCTGGGGTTACAGGCATGAGTCACTGTGCCCAGCCCCAGAGTTAATTCTTTTAAATGTGCTAACCCTTTCCTATGGCCCAGGATGATATATGTTCAATGGGCATTTGGAAATAATGTGTATTATGCTTTGGGTGTCCTATACCCTTCGGGAATGACAGTTTAGGCTACACCACATGTTAATTAGATTCTGTCAGTTGATGGTGGTGATGGTGAGTTTTTCTACATCCTTAATGCTTTTTTTGTCTACTTGATTTGTCAGTTGTTGAAAGAGGGGTATAAAGTTTCCAGCTATAATTGTGGATTTGTCTATTTCTCCTTTCAGTTCTATCAGATTTCGCTTTACATATTTTGCAACACTTGTTTGGTATATACACATTAGGATTTCTATATCTTCCTGGTAGATTTTGTCATTATATAATGTCCCTCTCATCTCTGGTAATTTTCTTTCCTCTGATGTCTACTTAATTATATATTAATATAGACACTCCTGACTTTGGTTTAAGTAATGTTTTCATGATATATCTTTTCCATTCTTTTACTTTAAACCTGTGTATAGCATTATATTTGAAATACACAGACATCACAGAGTTGATCATGTTTTTCAATCCACTCTGCTAATTTCTGTCTATTAATTTGTAGAATTGGCTCCAAATTAAATATCAATTTAATTTGATATTATAGGCCAGACAAGGCAGCTCACATCTGTAATCCTAGCACTCTGGGAGGCCAAGGTAGGTGCATTACTGGAGCTCAAGAGTTCATGACCAGCCTGAATAAAAGCAAGATCCCACATCTGCCAAAAATAGAAAAACTAGCCGGGCCTTGTGGAGGGTTCCTGTAGTCCCAGCTACTAGGAGGCTGAGACAAGAGGATTGTTTAAGTCAAAAAGTTTAAGGTTGCTGTGAGCTGTGATGCCACAGCCTTCTATACAGGGCAACAGAGTGAAAGACTGCCTCAAAATAAATAAATAAATAAATAAATAAAAGAGAGCAATATTATAAAGCTATGTTTGTATTTTTTTTTTAATTCTCTTTATTCTCTCTGTTTTTTAGTTTCTTTGTTTACTTTCTTCTGCCTTCTGTGGGTTATTTTAGCATTTAAAAAATTCCTTTGTCATTTATCAAAAGGGTTTTGAGTGTATCTCTTGGTATAGATTTGTAGTGGTTGTTATAGGAATTAAATTATGTGTACATAACAGGTCAGTCCACTGATGCTGTCCTTTTGCCAGCTGAAGTGAAGTATAGAAACCTTTGCTTCCTGTATGTCCCTTTACCTGCACCGGTTTGTAACTGTCTTCAATTCTTCTCTTACGTACATGTAGAATTACAGTAGCCCGTGTTGTATTTCCTTCAACCGTCAAACATAATGTAGGAAACTCAAAAAGAGAGAGAAAACCTATTTGATTGACCCATATATTTGCTTATTATTGTCTTTCTTTTTTTCTTGGTATTCCAAATTTCCTTCTTTTGTTTTCTTCTGCTTAAAGAATTTCCTTTAGACCTTACTTTAGGCTTTTCCCTGTTTTTCTAAATGGAGTAATTTCTTTGTTGGTTTTTTTTTTTTTTTTTGGTTTTTGGGTTTTTTTTTTTTTTTTTTTTTTTTTTTTTTGAGACAGAGTCTCACTTTGTCACCCTCAGGAGAGTGCAATGGTATCATAGCTCACAGCAACCTCAAACTCCTGAGCTCAGGCCATCCACCCACCTCTGCCTCCCAGAGTGCTAGGATTACAGGTGTGAGCCACCTGGCCCAGCCCAAATTGGGCAATTTCTATTGTTTTATTCTCCAGTTCACTGATTCTTTTGTGTGTGGGGGTGGGGTTTTTTTTGTGTGTGGGGGTTAAGTAAATTGTGTGTGGGGGTGGGTTTTTTTTTAACCCACCACCTTCAGCATATGGGACCAACGCCCTATCCCTTTGAGCCACAGGCACCGCCCCAGTTCACTGATTCTTTAGTTTGTCCCGTGCACCCTGCTCCGGAGTCCATCCACTGAGCTTTCATTAGGTCGTCTTGCTTTTAGATTCTAAACTTCCCCTATGGTTCTTTTTTATATTTCTATTTCTTTGCTGAGCTCTTCTGTTTATTTTATTGAAGTTTGTTGATAATTGCTCCTTGGAGCACTTTTATTATGGCTACTTTAAAATGCTGATATCTCTGTCTCGTCCTAATGCCAGCATCTATTGACTGTCTTTCATGCATCCCACTGAAGATCTTCCTGGTTCTTGATATGACACATGATTTTTTTCATTGACTTTTTGTATTCTGCTGCGACTCTGGATCTTGCTTAAACCTGCTTGCCTGGCTTTCTCTGACACCTTACCCACAGGGTTACGTAAGGGGGATGAGGGCGGCACCTCCTCGCGACTGACTCGTGAAGGTGGAAGTCCATGTTCCACACTCAGCTTCTGTTGACACCCAAGTTGGGGGAAGTCCTCGTCACTCCCAAGTGGGGGTGAGAGTGCCAGCTGCATGTGTGGTCTGACACGCCGACACTTTGGTGGAAGGAGCGCACTACTGCTGGGTGAGGCCAAAAGTCCTGACCCTCCTTAGACCTCGTTTGACACCACTCTAGGGGGACAGGGAGAGATGCCTCATGATTGCCAGGGAGAAGTCAAAATCCAGACTTCCCATGTGGATTGACTCCATGGGAGCTGGGGTAAAGGTGGGATTGTTGCCAGCAATGGAGGACAAAAGTCCCAGCTTTGTCCTGGACAGGCTCTGACACCACTCCTGCTGACACCACTCCTGCAGTGATGTTGGGTGCCTTCTGACAGCCTCGCCAGTGTGAAAGTGCAGGCTCCCTCTCACATTTGTTGGCATGGCTCCTGTGGGATTTAGCTGGAATACAGCAGGTATTGTCTAGAAGTTTTCTGTCTCATGAAGCTGCCCTTTTCCTGGCCATTTGGTTAGAGGGGGCAGGCTTTTGTTGAAGTTTTGTTGGTATATCCAAGTCACCAGCTTCTTGTGCTCCAAGTTTCTCCCTGGGACATTTTGATCCCTGCCTGAGCTTGAAAGATCTGTGCTACATCACACAGGGCTGTTCCCATAGCGCACCATGGGGCGGGCAGGCCGCATGGGTGCTGTCTGCTTCAGGGAATCCCGTGAACTTGGAAAGAGGCGATCATGGTTTACAGGCAAGAACACAATGTGAAAGATAGGGGAAAAAGGTAATTTGCATTTTGAGCATGTTTTGGGTATTTAAAAAGTGATTTTTTGGCCAGGTGCCCAGTGGCTCGTGCTTATAATCCTAGCACTCTGGGAGACTAAGACGAGTGGATTGCCTGAGCTCACAGGTTCAAGATCACCCTGAGCAAGAGCAAGACTGTCTAAAAAACAGCTGGGCCTTGTGGTGGGCTCCTATAGTCCCAGCTGCTCGGGAGGCTGAAGCAAGAGAATTGCTTGAGTCCAGGAGTTTTGAGTTTGCTGTGAGCTATGACGCCACAGCACTCTACCAAGGGTGACAGAGACGCTGTCTAAAAAAAAGTGATTTTCTTTCTTCATCATGCATCTAACCTTAATTATCCCCTCACCCCTGCCCACCATTTTGGTTATGACTTTGAAGAGTTGGTGGTCATGAAAGGAAAGTGAGTAACTAGAGTTAAGTAAAAAAAAAAAAGTTAAATGAGAACTGCTCTGAGGCTACATAGATAGCTGGCCCTGCCTGTGTCTGCTAATGCTGCCCCTTGAGGCTTCTTTTCCTCTCTCTGAGCCTTCATTGACATCTGCTCAGGCCCAGGTCCTATGCTGAGCGTAGGCAATGGTCATGCAAGTCCCACCCAAGGAGCACAGCTGCTGCCCACTGCTGAGAGGGAGAGGAGGCTGCCCAAGGCAGAGGGAACCCCATATTGCCAAATGCAAAGGCATGCCCAGGTGGTGGGATCCCCCGGCATTATCAGAGCCTGGCAGAGAAGGCGGCAGCAGTGGTGTATTGTGCAGTCCCAAGCTTGCACCTTGTTCTATGAGCCACAGGAGAGCAGAGTCTGAGAAGGGGAGAAAATTAATTTGCAAGGGCAGCCATGAAGAAACATCATAGACCAGGGAGATTAAATAACAGGCATTTATTTGTTCACAGTTCTGGAAGCCAGAAGTCCAAGATCAAGTTTGGTTTCTCCTGAGGCCTCCCTCCTTCGCTTGCTGATGGCCACCTCCTGGCCATGTCTTCCCATGGCCTGTCATCTGTGTGCACAAACCCCTGGGGTCTCTGTGTGTCCTAACCTCCTCTAACCTCCTCTGCTGATGAAGGTACTGGTCTGATTGAATCAGGGCCCGCCCTAATGGCCTCATTTTAACTTAATCCCCTCTTTAAAGATCCTGTCTGCACATTCTGAGTACACATTCACATTCTGAGTACTAGGATTAGGGCTTCAACTTGTGAATTTCTGCGGTGGAAGAAGAGACACGTTCAGCCCTAACTGGGAGACACAGAGGACGAACAGGACCATGGTCATGTGGTATAGCTAGATTTCTGTGCCCAGTGGAGAAGGAACTTCAGGGAGAGGAGGCTCAGAGGCTGTTAGAGGTATCTAAAGAAAAGAGATTGCTACAAGAACACAAACTAAGGTAGGAGCTGCGGACCTGGAGAGCAGGGCGTGGGATGGAGGGGGAGAGACACCAGGAGAGGTCTCCAGGAACCCACACTGAGGTCTCTGAGGCCAGTGGCCCTGCGTCCCCTCCGTGAGAAGCCCATTCACTGAGACCAGCCTCAGAGCCCAACATGCCTCCTCTTCCCTCTCAATATGTTACCTGTTTGCTGATTTCCCCAAACCGGATAAGCCCAAAGAAGCCCACAGGGACAGGCATTGTAATTAAACTTCTGGAAATGTAAACACACAAAAAAAAACCCGTGCAACTAGGTCAGCTGCTGTGTCGCTGATTCGGAGAGTCGGTAATAACTCCACAAGTATGCACAGAGCTCGATCCTCACCAAGGGGCCGTTTTTTTGCCAGGTTTTTGGAATCAAGATCATGCTGGTTTTGCAGAAGGAATTTGGAAGACTTTCTTCATGTGCTGAAATGTTTTAAATAGCCTTGGAGTTGTCATTTCCCTAAGACTTGGTTGGGTTCATTTCTCTTTCCTCTTCACATCTTTTCTAAGGTACTCCCGCAAAACCAGCACCATAATCAAGATGACAAGCATTTCTGTCACCCCCAGAAGTTTCCTTGTGCCCCTTTGCACACAGTCCATCCCTCCTCCACCCCTCCCCCAGGCAATCCTTGGCCTGCTGCCTGAGATTATTGGTTAGTTTGCATATTCTGGAATTTTATGCAAATAGCATCAAGTGGTGGGTTCTCTTTCTCTGGCCTCTTTCACTCAGCATACTTGTTTCAAGATTCACCTATGCTAAGTATATCAGAAGTTTGTTTATTTTTATCGCTGTGTAAAATTTCACTTCTGAATATACCACAATTTGTACATTCACTAGCTGAGGGACTTTTGAGTTGTTTCCAGTTTGAGGCTATTGTACATAAAGCTGCTGCAAACATCCGCGTACAAGTCTTTGTGTAGAGGTATATATTTTTTAATCTTGGATAAATACATGGGAATGGGGAGATTGGGCCATATGGCAGGTGTACGTTAAACATCTTGGGTAACTGCCTGTTGTCCATAGCAGCTGTTCCACGTTACATTCCCACCAGCAGTGCACAAGAGTTCTACTTGCTCCGAATCTTTCCTCACACGGGGTGCAGCCGGTCCTCCTGTGATTTTCTTCATGGTTGGGATTTGACCCAAGAAGACTCAACTCAAGAAGAACTTGCTTGAGTTCTTCTCTTTATTTTAGACAGGGCTTCCCAGCTGACAGGGCTGGAGGCCTTTGCCGATCTTATTGGGTACTGGAGTATCACTGCAGGGTGGGGCACAGATCTGGGAGAAGAGTCAGCCACTGGCAATTTTTCATCAACTAACTGTCTTTCACTTATCCCATATTGACTCCAAGGGGCCTTAATAGCCCTGAAAGGGCTGTGTGGCCCCTTCAGACAGCTGCACGGCACTTCATCTGGGTCTAGAAATAATTTGAGAATCAACAGCCTTCCCATGCACAGCGAAGTTGGCCAGGCCCAAGCCCAGAAATCGCTCTGGGGAAGGTGGGGGCCACAGAGGTTAGGATATGAGCCAGTGGTGGGTCAGGGCTCCTTGAGCAAGTGCAAGAGGCTGGGGTTGGTGCTGTGCCCAGTGGAGCTGAGCAAACTGGAGAGGTCTGTGAGTAGAGCTGAGTACAGTCTTCAGAGAGGTTCTCACCCATTAGCTCCTCTTTGACACAGCCTAGGACATAGGCAGAGAATGGTGGCCCTATATTTCAGATGAAGACAGTCAGGTCTTCCCCAAGATCAGACACCAACTGAGGATGGCAGTGGTGGGTCTTTGGACTTTGGCCAGGTGTTCTTTCTGCCGTGCTATGTGAACCAAAATAAAATCTTAAGGCTCTCCTTCATCACCTGACCTACTTGACTCCCTCCTATCCAGGGGAATCCCTAAAACCTATCTCCCATAAGAAAGGAGATCAGACGCGTGCCTCCTCACATTCCCCTCCCTCCTTAGAGATGTCCTGTGTGGCTAATAACAGGCCTAAGGCTATGTAAGACCTACCTGAAGGTTCTCAATATACACAATAAACCAATTGAATCTGGGCATATGTTGTGTAGTTTGTCTCTGATTAACAGACCTTTATCGTTTTTATTTTTATTGATTTATTTTATTCTATTTCATTTCATTTTATTTTATTTTTTTGAGACAGAGTCTCACTAGAGTGCCATAGCATCACAGCTCACAGCAACCTCAAACTCTTGGGCTTAAGTGATTCTCTAGCCTCAGCCTCCTAAGTAACTGGGATTATAGGCACCCACCACAACATCCAGCCATTTATTGTTGTGGTTGTGATTGTCTTTGTTGTTTAGCAGGTCTGGGCGGGGTTGGAACCCACCAGCCCCAGTATATGTGGCTGGCACCCTAACCACTGAGCTAAAGGTGCTGAGCCTGATTTTTTAATTTTTAGACAGAGTCTCACTGTGTTGCCCTGGCATCAGCTTAGCTCATAGCAACCTCAAACTTCTGGGTTCAAGTGATCCTTCTGCCTCAGTCTCCTAAGTAGCTGAGACTACAGGTGCCTGCCATGACTCCTGGCTAGTTTTTCTACTTTCAGTAGATACAGGGTGATCAGGGTGATCTTGCTCAAGCTGATCTCCTGGGCTAAAGGCATCCTCTCTCCTCAGTCTCCCAGAGGTTCCAGGCTAAGGTTACAGGCCTGAGCCCTGCACCCAGCCAATAGACCCTTATCTGAACTCAGCATTCCTTTCCTTGACTCCTTAGACAGAGCCTTACTGTTTCACCCAATTATCATCTGAAGAATCTGTAAACAGATCTATCTATCTGGAAGCTCCCAATTCCAGATGCCCCATCTTTTGGTGCCTATAATTCCCATCTCCTAAAATGTATAAAAGTGGCAAACTGTAACCCCACCACTGCAAGTCCACTTGCTGAAGGCTTCTTAGGTGTGGCCCTGGGTCATGGTCCTCAAATTTGGCTCAGAATAAAACCTCTCTTTTTTTGAGACAGAATTTCACTTTGTCGTCCTCAGTAGAGTGCTGTGATGTCACAGCGTACAGCAACCTCAATGGTCTTAAGCGATTCTCTTGCCTCTGTCTCCCGAGTAGTTGGGACTACAGGTGCCCACCACAATGCCCAGCTAAGAATAAAACCTCTTTAAATTATTTTATAGAGTATGACTTCTTTTCTGTTGACAGCTACATGGTTGCACACTATTCTCAGATGTACATTTCTGGGAGCTCGTTTGGCTTGGGGTGCCTGCTGAAAGACCCAACTGCACATCCTGGATCTTGAGGTTGTTCTCTCAGTCACTCTGGGGAAGTGAAGCGGCAGCAGGTCCAGATAACAAGGCTTCCCAGCGGCCACCATGCGAAGGAGGCTGGGGATGTGAGGTCTAGTCCCACTTGGTGTGACTTTGAGTTAATGGTTTTTCATATTGGGCCTCTATTCACTTCCTCTCTCTCTCTCGCCCTCCCTCCTTCATTCATTCAGCAAATATGGAGTGAGGCTGCATGCACTTCATGCCAGACATTGTGTCAAAGATGGGGAAAATCAAATTGAGTATAGGGGTCCCTCTTCTTGTGAAGTGTCTAATCCT
This sequence comes from Loris lydekkerianus, assembly GCA_963574355.1. Classification (NCBI taxonomy): domain Eukaryota; kingdom Metazoa; phylum Chordata; class Mammalia; order Primates; family Lorisidae; genus Loris; species Loris lydekkerianus. The sequence continues at coordinate 57,225 of CAUYPK010055330.1, forward strand.
GACTCACATCACGTGGGAAAATTATTACCACATGTTTCACTGGGCTGGTGGGAGAAGTAAATGAATTAATGCATATAAAGTACTGATCATGCCTGCATATCATAAATACTCAGTAAATATGATGATGATCATGACGGTGACAATGATGAAGACTGGCTTCCTAGAAAACATACTTCCTTAAGTCTTTGCATGTGAGTAAGTAGGGGTGGGCGATACATCCCTGGGTCAAGAGCATGTGTTGTCTGTAGAGTCATAAACTCTAGGTTTTGAATCTCAGCTCTATGATCAGCTTCTTGAGTAAGACACTTATCTTCCCTAAGCCTCAGCCTCCTCATCTGTAAAATGGGGCTTCAATTTTTTCTTTTTTGAGGATGAAATGAGATAATCATATGAGATGAATTGTTTGTAAAACTCACCCCCATTTTCACCTTCTCCTATATCCATGCTCCTTTGCAATGCCATCTGTCGAGTGGCAGGGTCTTTCTTCCATCCCTTGAATAGGAATGGCCTCGTGACTTGATTTTGCCAATTGTATTCCCTTCTCATTTTGAATGAATATCCCCTTTCCCTTCAGGATCTCAATACCCAAGAAGCTCAACCTCACCTGAAGGATGAAGAGAGACACATGGTCAGTCATCACTTTTGGCCCAGCCACCAGTCAAACAGTCCCGGGAAGCAGAACCAGTAGCTAAGCACAGAGACCGGGCCAATGCCAGAAGAACTGCCCAGCTGAACCCAGTCCATGCTGCCAACCACAGAATTGTGAGCAAAGTAAACAGCTGTGGTTACACAGTAAGTCGCTGATTGTAGGCTGTTAGGTTACACAGCAACCACCTCTCAATACCGCATGTAAAATGCTTAGTGCGGTAATCACAGCCTAATTAATGTAATTGATGATGATGATGATGACGAGGACAATGGCCATGCTCTGGCCTCTATTGAAAATATAAGAAGAGGTTGTTTCATGACCTCTGCCTTAAAGGAGCTCACAGCACACCATTATTCACAGGAAAAGAAAGGCAGTAAGTAGTTAATTCCGATGAACTCCCCATCAGCTACCTATTCTTCAAAGTCTCAACAAATTAAGAAGACCTCAGTCCCCTGCTGAGGAGATTTGGCATCCTGTCCACAGGGAAGTTTCATTGACAAGTTCTAAAGCTAGACAAGAGGTATTTAGGAAGACCCTGCAGTGAGCAGGAAGGATCAGAGGAGGAGCCTGCTCCGGGGAGGACTGGTGCTGCTGGTCCAGGGAGGCAACTGCACCAGCCTTCTGCTCACTCCCCTCCCAGAGATCCCATGGCTGCCATAACCCTAAGAATAAACTCCAGACTCTCAGCCTCCAGAGTGCCTGGCGCGAAGTGCCCTTCACCCTCTTCGAGCTGCTCTCCCCGTTCCTACTCTGCTCTGCCCATGCTGGTTTCTCTTAGTTCCTCAACATGTCCCAGTTCATCCTTCCTCAGTGCCTCTGCACATGCCCTTCCATTGCCTGGCCTCCCTTTCTGTGTCTCCTGTGCTCCTTCAAAGACATATTGAGCTGCTCCCCTGAGGCTGTGAGTTCCTCAAAATGTCTTTCTTATTTCTGTGCCCCAGAGCCTTGTCCGATGCCCAGTGTGTACCAGGCATAAACAACATAGTAAGTTGGTAAAATTGTAAAATGAATGGACACCCTTGAGTAAAAATCCTTTGAGGCAGGATATCCCTGCTGCTCCAGAGCCTCCCAGTCCTGCAGTGATGTAGGAAGAAAGGGAAGCCACGATTCTTAGAGCTCTTCCCTCAGAGCACGAATCGGTCTGGCCTGGGAAGTGTGGCTCAGGACTCTGGCACCAGTTTTATAGCCTGAGGACACATTTAATCCAGCCAATAAATAATCCGTCCCCCAGCCCCATGGCTGAGTGGAAAACCCTTAAGGAAAGACCAACACCCATGTGGAACATTGAGTTCTCCAACCCTGAGGACATGGGATTCTTCTGTAGGAACAAGGAATGCTTTCCCCGAGCCTTGCTTTGTAAACAAGTCTGCGATCAGAAGCAAACAAATAGCCCCTGTGTGGACATCTGACATCTGGAAGATTTCATCTGGGCAGCTGCAGGGACAGCAGAGAAAGACACAGAGCTGAAAGCAACAATAACCTTTGTGGCCTGAGCCTGTTGTCCCTGAATAGGAAACTCACTGACATCTCTCCCCTTTGTTCTACAGAATCCCTCTTCTCACTTGGAGCTACAGCCTATCCACGGGTATGTGTCCATCTGTCCATGTCTCTCCCAGAGGTTCTCAAACTTTTTAAACAGGGGGCCAGTTCACTGTCCCTCAGACCATTGGAGGGTCGGACTATAGTTTAAAAGAAAAACAACTATGAACAAATTCCTATGCACACTGCACATATCTTATTTTGAAGTAAAAAAACAAAACAGGAACAAATAATACAATCACACTGTCTCATGTGGCCCGTGGGCCATAGTTTGAGGACCCCCAAGTTCTTACTCATTATTTCTCCTCCCATGGCTCGGGGATGGCACAGAGCCGGCTCTGTAAATGTTCACTGATGAAAAGCAAAGGAGAATGGCTGAGTTATAAATGGGGATGGATAAGTCAACAAGTGTGAGAATGGGCGCATGCTTATAGGAAGACAAGGCTAAAAGCACAGCAGAAAAATGGAGTGGAGGCCCAATGAGATTGGGAGCCTCTGGGCGGAGCCATTCCTGAAGACTTCATCACCACGCAGGTTTTCGGGCATGTGCACCAGGTCTTCCTTTGTTGGCCAACCTGGGTCAACACAACAACTGTCACACAAATATCCATTCATCTCCTTCAAAATAGCCCAAAACTGGAAACAGTCTCTATGCCCATCAACAGAAGATGAATAAACCAGTTGAGATATATCCTACAACAAATCTATGCAGCAGCTCGTATTATGGACTTAGGGACTTGTGTCCCTCCCAGAACACATATACTGAAGTCCTAACCCACCCCCACCCCTGTTTGTCTATATTTGGAAATAGGTCTTCAAAGGAAGTCAGTAAGGTTAAGAGAGGTCATAAAGATGGGGCTCTAATCCAATGCCATTGGTGTCCATATAAGAGGAAATACCGCAGGCTCTCCTTCCTTTCTTCCTCACCTCCCCACCCACTCCCCTCCACACAGACTGAGGAAAGGCCATGTGAGAGCATTGCAAGAAGGCAGCCGTCTGCAAGTCAAGAAAAAAGCCCTCACTAGAAACCAAATTTGCTAGATCTTGGGCTTCCAGCCTCTGGAATGGTGAGAAAATAGATTTCTGTTGCTTATGCCACCCAGCATACAATGTTGTGTCATAACAGTCTGAGCCTGAGCAGACTAGGACACTACTGATTCATGCAACAATATGGATTTATCTCACCGACATTATGCTAAGCGTAATAAGCTGGACTCTAAGGACTACACACTGCGTGATTCCCAGTAAGCAAAGGTCGATGGCAGCTTAACCAACCTGTGCCGAAAGGATTCAGATCAGCAGCTGCCTTTGGGGAGCAGAGGCAGAGACGTGAGGAACTTTCTAAGGAGCTGACAATGTTTTATATACTGATCTAGGTGGTAGTTACCACCTGTATACACATATAAAAGCCAGCAATCTGTACATGCAAGGTGTATATATTTTCCTATATGTAAATTATATCTTAATATTTTTTGAGTTGTATTAGATTCTCTTGGAAGTTCTTCTAATCCTCTTGCATTTCGGATTCTGGGACAAGGTGCAGCTACTCTGGTGCCTTGTTCTCTGGGCTCCTTTGGAGGCAGGAGGGGCTAGGACGGGAATCCAGGCACTTTGTCCGGGCAGAGTCATGGAGGGGCAGAACCTGGGGAAAGCAGAAGAAGCCAGTTAGTGGAAGAAAGTGAAGCCGATATGGCAAGAGAAGAGGGGAGGAGGGAGGAGGAGAAGAAAAGGAGAAGGAGAGAGAGACAAAGGAAGGCTAAGACCGGGACGGAGAGGAGGGCAGAGAGCCAGAGCCAGAGAGAGAGGGACAGAGACCCAGGGACGGCAGGCGAAGGAGCTGGGGGAGAGATTGCAGCAGGAGGCCCCAGACAGGGAGCGGTTTTGCTTTTTGCTGGGTTTCCTCCCTCACTTCCACACCCCTGCAAGGGCCAGCCGCCCCCCCCTCCCCCCCGAATCTCCACCACTTGGGCTGTACCTGCGTCCTGTGAGGACCTGATAACCCCATGCCAACCTGAGGCAGGCCCTCTTCCTTGGGCAACCCTAAAAGTGTCCCCAAAACGATGTGTCCATTCCTTCCTTGTGGGTTAGCCTCGCTCCAAAGACTAGGAGCATCTACAGCAGCGGTTCTCAACCTGTGGGTCGTGACCGCTTTGTAACAATGAAAATACATCGCAGCATTAGGAAGGTTGAGAACCACTGATCTAGAGGGAAGGAGCCCACTGCTGCCCTCACGTCCTCATCTTTCAGCAGGTGTGGGTCAGACAACTAAGTTCAGTTGTTAGTTCATCTTCCCTGCCAAGAAGCATTCAAGAATTTCGCAAGGTACTCACACCTTTGGATGTGCTTGGGATGACATTCCCAGCCCCTGAGCCTCACCACCAGGTTGTGGGGCTAAGTAGTGGGGCACTGCCCAGCCCTACCAGGAAACTGTGTGGCTGCAGGAGGAGGGTGGGAAGATGCCCAGGGGCAGAGGCACCTTGTGTGCCGGGCAGAGCAGGGTGGGTCCTAAATGGGAAGCTCTATCATAAATTAGGCCCAGAGGCATTTGGAAAGTGGAGCTTACTCAGCCAAGAGGTGCAGGGCTGAGCCTGAATCAAGCAAGGTTGTGGGAGAGCCTCTCGGGACTGGCATGTGTGTGTGGTGTGTGTCTGTTGCACAACTTTCCAGTGATCACAGGGACTTGGGCTGACTGATCAGAGCTCACACCCTTCTCTGCCCGTCCCTTCAGACAGCCAGACAGCCCAGGGTCCCAGCTGAGCGCATTCTCCGCCAATCCTCACTTAAGAAGCCCAATTTGAGATTTAAGGGATGCAGCCAAGTCTGGATTTTGCAAGGATGTTTGTCATCCAGTACCAAGAGCATTCCCTTTGAGGACAGCCCTAAGCACATGCTGGCTGTGCCTCAGGTAGGTGTCAGGGCCAGGCTTCCTGGAGTCCACTTGGTGCTTTATCATGCGGTAGCTCCTGACCCATTTTTGCCTGACAGTCCAGCCCTGAGATCTGGGACTTTTCCATCTTTTTGTCCCCAGACAACCTGGTCAGAGGCCTTAGACCTTTGGGAATGTGTTTGCCCGTGTCCCAGGGGTGACACCAATGAGGTCTGAGTTCTCTTCTGCACCTCAGGCTGAGATGCTATTCCACGTGTGGGTGGAGGAAGCCTTGAATGTGGCTCTTGTTTGCATCTGACACTGTCTGGCAGCAGGGGCTGCGAGTAGGTCTCTGTTCTAGTGGAAGCTGCACTGGGGATTCTGGTCGACGAGAATCACCAGTGCAGCAACAGCCTGTCTTGGGTGTCCAATTGAAATCTTATTTTTGAACAGGTTTTGGTTCCCACCAGTAAGTGGCTGTGTGACCTGGGGCCACTCACTAGCCATCTCTACTGTGTTTCAGATGCCTCACCTGGCTGTACCTCTTCCAATGTGGTGATTCGTGAGGCTTCTGAGCTCGAAACTTGCCAGGCCTCTGCAAGAAATCTCAGTTTTTCTTGCTTTTCAAAAAACAAGGGCAAGAACCACTGTATGATCGTTCATCTCCCCGACCCTCCATGAGGTGAGCCTGGCTTCTCCATAGAGGGAGATATCAGGCTGCAGAGAACAGGCTTTTATGGGATTTGCAAACTGAAATGAGTGGTGTAAATATGTATTTACACCAATATCTGCCCCAATCCTCTCTCACATCCTACACACTATATCATGCCATCTGTTTGCCTATTTTCCCCCAAACAGCCAGCACCCTCTGGGCCTTCCCCCCCTTAGCAGAGCCCAGCTGTACTGACCAATCCTTGCATGCTGAGAGCTTTGGGTATGCCCAGCCCTGTGCTAGATGCTGTGTGTGTGGCACATCTCTGCGAGGTGTGGACCAGCAGCACTTCCACTTTGATGACGTGCAGCCTGAAGCACAGAGGGCTCAGACAACATAGCTCTGAATGCGGCTCTTGTTCTGCTCACATCTCTCAGCTGTGCCTTCGAGCAGAGGTGTGCAAGACCCCACTGTGCGAGTTATTTTGGTGGGGAGTGTGATGGCATCTTAGTGTGATTTCCATCTGTTTTTCCATGATGACTGATGATGCCTACATGATAATTAGCCATTTAGAGGCGCTCTCTTGTGTAGAGTCTCTCTGTGGCCTTTTGCCCATTTAAAAAATTAGGATGGTTATTTCTTCCTTATTAATTTGCAACAGTGCTTTCTATGTTCTGAATAGGAGTCCTTTTTCATAGATGTATTTCAAACATCTTCTCTCTGCCAGTTTGTTTAGGAAATTTTTGTCAACCCCAGGGTCACGAAGATAGTCTCCTACTTTTTTTCCCTAGAAGATTTATTATTTTACTTTAGGTCTATGATTCATCTCAGATTAGTCCTTGTGTATGGTATGAGGTAGGTTTGATTTTTTTTTCCCCCTATTGATACCCAACTGAGTTAATACCACTTATGAAAAAGACCATTTTTCCTTACTAAAGTCTGGTGCATCTTCATTGTAAATCGGGGGGTTGGTTTCTCCTTATTCTGTTCTGTTGGTCTATTTGACTGCGATTTATGCCACACTATCCTTTTTTTCCAAGTTAATGGGAGGGTATAAACAACGAGGTTACACTTGTTTATGTTTGTTAGGTAGAGTTCCTCTTATAGTGTGCCACATGCCCCTACATTGTCCCCATTAAGTGAGAACACACCAATCCCGCTCCTTCCTTTCCTGCCCCCTCATTCTCCCTCTACCCAACATGAAATAAACTGAGCTTTTCCCCCTGTATGGGTGTGCATTAATTAGATCTTCTATTGCAGTGGTTCTCAACCTGTGGGTGCCACCCCTTTGTAACAAGGAAAATACATTATGGCATTAGGAAGGTTGAGAACCACTAATGCTGGCTTCATTTTAGTATTGAGTACATTGGATACTTGCTTTTCCGTTCTTGTGATATTTTACAAAGAAGAATGTGTTTCAACTCCATCCAGGTTTTTTGTTTGTTTTTGTTTTTGTTTGAGACAGAGTCTCTCTCAGTCTTGGTAGAGTGCTGTGGTGTCACAGCTCACAGCAACCTCATACTCTTGGGCTCAAGCAATTCTCTTGCCTCAGCCTCCCAAGTAGCTGGAATTGCAGATGCCCACCACAACGCCCAGCTATTTTATTTTATTTTTTCAGAGGTGGGGTCTTGCTCTAGCTCAGGCTGGTCTCCTCGAACTTGTGAGCTCAGGCAATCCACCTGCCTCGGCCCCTCAGAGTGCTAGGATTACAGGCGTGAGCCACTGCATCTGGCCTCCTCCAGGTTAATACAAAAGATGTAAAGTCTCTATCTTTTTATGGCTGAATAGTATTGCATGGTGAACATACACCACAGTTTGTTAATCCATCTCTGGGTTGATGGGCATGTAGGTATGCCTCACTGTCTTATTGCTCTGCATCTATAAAAGCTCTTGATGTCTGCTAGAATAAATCTTCCATCTTTGTTCTCTTTTCTGACTACCTTACCTATTCCAGGTCCTTTGAATTTTCATAAAATTTTTAAATCAGCATGCTGGTCTCCCTGTAAATGCCTTCTGGGATATTGACTGGGTCTTTATCAAATATACACATCAATTTGGGGAGACTTGACCTCATAATGACATTAAATTGGCCAAACAATGAACATAGTACAGTCCTCAATTTATTTAGGTCTTCTTTAATTTCTGTTTCATTTCATCATAGAGGGCTTGTGCTTCCTTCATTAGACTTACTTATAAGTATTTGATGACTTTTTTGTATTATTGTAAATGACATTTAAAATTTTTCATGTTCTAATTGTTGCTAGTACAATTGATTTTTGTATGTTGATTGTAACCAGCATCCTTGCTAAATTTACTTATTAATTATAATATATTATTATTGGGTTTGATTCCCCCCCCACATGATATTATTATCTGAAATAATGAATTTGTATATTTTCCTTTCCTTTTTTTTCTTTTAGAGTCTCACTTTGTCGTCCTCGGTACAGTGCTGTGGCATCACAGCTCTCAGCAACCTCCAGCTCTTGGGCTTAGACGATTCTCTTGCCTCAGCGTCCCAAGTAGCTGGGACTAGAGGTGCCTGCCACAACACCCAGCTATTGTTTTTGTTGCAGTTTGGCCAGGGTCGGGCTCAAACCTGCCACCCTACTGACTGAGCCACAGGTGCCACCCTCCTTTCCTATTTTTATTTCTTCCTTCATTGAAATGACTGGGCTCTACCATACAATGTTGAATAGAAATGGTGTGGACATCCTTTTCTTCTTCCTATCCTCAGGAGCAAATTATACTCTGGTATTTCACCACTGATGATAATGTTATCTGTGAGAGAGAGAAAGAGAGAGAGACCCTTTATCAGAGTTCTTCCATACCATTTTTTTTTTTTTAATCATGAATGGGCATTGAATTTGAGCAATTATTTTTCCATATCTGTTGATTTTTAGCTCACATCTATAGCTACAGCTTTCGAAAGCTGGGACGTGGTCTGTGGCTGGTCTCAGGCCAGAGGTTTTGGAGGGAGTTGTGCCCTAGTGGGGGCTGGATGAGATGGCCGTAGGAGGGCTGGACACAGGCAGTGAAACTTCCATGGTCAGCCACTTCTGCTCACTTCCAGCAAGGAAGGACTTGTCATCTGTTCTCTCAATGGAAATCAGTGTCTTTCATCTAGCCCTATGCTGGGCATTAAGGGAAGGCGGAGGACACAAGTTCTCTGCAGTATCCTCATGTCTTGCACTATTGTGCAGATCTTAGGAGAGACCAGACTCTGGGCAAGAACCAACAGGCCTGTGTCTCTCTCTTACCTCTGGCCCCACAGCATCCCCCTGCCAGGGACCAAAGGCCCTTGGGAGCAGTCAGAGTGGCCATAGGCAAACAGGGAAACAGCAGTGGAAAATGCATTAAATGATTCCCACCCTCACCCTTTTCATCCCTGGGCCAGTTGTCTGTCTTCTGGATTCTTGGCCTTCTCAATGTGGTCTGGGAAGACTTAAAAAGTTTCCTTCCAGAGCCTCAGGAAGCCAAGAACAGAAGCTGCCCCAGGCCGTTTCTGTCCCTGGGTCTCCTTTCAAAGGATTTCTGGATCAATGAAGATAGAATGTGGCTTGTAGGCCATCAGTGGAGAGGGACTATCATTATTTCATATTTTTGTCTTGGCTCAGAGATTCAAACTCTGCTAACCCCACACTAGATGTGATGCCTCAGTCCACTAGGATAAAAGCCTTGCCTCCAAAAGATGGCCATGACATTTGTCATTACTGCAGCCTCTGCTCCGTCTCCCTCACTTCCTTCCTTTGCAAGTCTCTGTTCCAGCCAGCTTCATTTGGAAGTAAGGAATCCTTGGGTTACCAGTGGCAGACACTCATGGCAAACTAGCTCAAGCCCCCGAAACAGGAGATTTATTGGTTCACAGTTCTAAAAAGTTTAGGGGAAATGGCTTCAGGCTGGCCTGGATCCAGGTGCTGAGACATTATCACCAGGAGTGTGACTCTCTCCACACCGCTCTGCTTTCTCCTATATGGGCTTGAATCTCTTACTTTGTGGTGGCAGAGGGGACTAGGCTTATATCCTTCCAGCTTGATAGCTCCAGTGGAAAGATAATACTTCTTTTTCACTAGATGAAGTGAAAATCTCAGGAAAGGCTCTCATCAGCCCAGCTCAAATTCACACGTCCACATCAAGACAGCCCCACTGGAAACATATGGTTTGATCACATGGGAAGGGTAGATAGTGAGAGGAAAAGTGAGTGTTGCAACTATTAATAGAATTAACCAGTGTCAGGTAAGCAAAGTTACCAGGTGCCACTTCTTTCAGCTGCCCCGGCCACCTCTGTGCCTTTGTTCATGTGGTTCCCTTTCTGGAATGTTATTTACTTTTCTAGGCTTAATGCTTTCTTTACTTTAACCCCGCTTCCATCAGGAAACCCTCCCTGGCCTTCCAAGCCCACACAGACCACTTATTTCTTTCATCCCACCGTGTGCCAATAGTCTATACATTTGATTTCATTTTAAAATGAAAATTGTTTGATTATGTAGATCATGTCAAAATAATACTTGTTCCTGCAAACAAATCAGAAAATACAAAGACTGGGGCGGGGCGAGGTGGCTCATGCATGTAAACCTAGCACTCTGGGAGGCCGAGGCAGGTGGATCACCCGAGCTCACAGACAAGCCTGAACTAGAGACCCCACCTCTAAAAACAGCCGGGCATTGTGGCAAGTGTCTGTAGTCCCAACTACTTAAGAGGCTGTGGCAAGAGAATCACTTGAGCCCAAGAGTTTGAGGTTGCTGTGAGCTAGACACCACGGCACTCTACCGGGTGACAAAGTGAGACTCTATCTCAAAAAAAAAAGAAAGAAAGAAAGAAAGAAAGAAAGAAAGAAAGAAAACAAGAAAATACAAAGACAAAATCCCACACTGCCCACAGAGACCACTCTGAGGAAGAAATATTGTGCCCAGGTTTGACTAGAAATCGGCAGGAGAGGAGCAGGTCCAGGGGTGTTGCAGGGTGGGGACCAGCATGTGGGAAGACTCTGGATGGAAAAGAGAGCTCTGCAGCTATGAGGGAACAAAGAGAGACCGTCACACTCTCTGCGGCTGCCATGCAGAAGATAGGCAGTACACAGCATTCTCTCTGGATGTGCACCGAAATGGATTTATACTTAGGTTTTACTTACGTCACATGGTATTGCTCTGAAGAGTGCTCTTTTTCCCACCCGACAGAGCATCTTCCCACATCAGTAATAAATGTACCTTCACAGCATCCTTGGCAATGCCTACGTAGTACGCCCTAAGATGATGTGCCATCACTTTTATAACCAATTCCTCACGGGTGAACACTTAAGTTTCCCGTACTTCCTATATAAGACTTGATTGGCTGCCAGGTCATTTTATTTCTTAGTCATTTGTCCCTTCTTATGTTCAACTTTCCCAGGCTTGGGGGGCGCATGAGAGCGCTCTCGGCTCCCCTTCCCTCGGTGCCTTGCCCTTGGCCACTAGATGGCGGTGTTGCACAGTATCCCCGCAGGCTCGGCCCACAGACGCGCTCCCCCACCGCCCCCACCGCAGCAGGGCGCGGACCTGCACACCCACCTCCAGCCGCAACAGAATAACCCTTGTTGGGGACGTCACATTCTCTGTGACCAAAGCATTCCTGCGCAAGGGGTGACTTGCTGCCTACTTGCAAATGGATGTTTTTGCCTTTCCCTGCAGAAATGGGAGGGGCTGACACTTTGAGCAACAGGTTCTGAAATGTGGTATCCAAATTGCTAATGGTGCCACAGATGGTTTGAGGGGGTGGCAGGGCTGACATCACCAAAGCTTTTTAGAAAAATAGTGTTTGTCCTTCAAATCCATGACATATTATAATTTAGAATGAAGTTCAGTTAAAAGGAAAAAGGTTTAAAATTCGATGTACTTTTTAAATGTAAAGAAAAGTCTCAGTACAGGTAGCACACTGATAAAGTGTTGGCTTCCCTGCTGGCTTCCAGTTTACTCTAGATAAGAAAAGGTGTGATAGCATCATAAAATCTTAGAATGATTGAATTTTAAAATTTAGACCCTGGAGAACATCAAATCTAGAAGGAAAGTTAAAACCAGAGCATCTTCCATCGTATTTTCAAAAATAGCACAGAAAGACAATATTTAAGAAAATGGTCTTATAGTTCTGAGAATCGACAAGTGCATTTGGAAGATTAGACTTACGGGACCCTAGACTTCCAAAATCTTGATGTGAAAAGGTCTCCTCCACATCCCTGCTTTGCAAACGAGGAAATTACAGTTGGAAAAGAAAGGTTGAATGACTTGCAGGAGGCCTCGCAGAATGGTAGCCCTCCTAATTTATATTGCCTCGTATTAATGGGCAAATGATTCATTTGAACACGTGATCCCCCTCTCAAGTAACATGCACTTTCTACAGAACCATGCAACCTATAGGCTGGTGCTGATGGTGGAATTTGGAGCAGCGTGGCCAGTCAATGAGGACAGTATCTTTTGAGAGTGAGGCATCTTTGGATATTGTTCAAATCATCACCTGCTTAGAGCCTTAATTTTTGCTTTTCATTCCCACTTGGGAATGAGGAGATTGGATTTCGGATTGTAGGGAGTAGATGACCAGGGAAAACTTGCTTTTGCTGCTTTCCTGATCTCAATGTTCATATGGCCAACTGGAGACCAAACTCATTAGCTCCATGAGGGAGGCCTGAATGTTTACAAATCCTTCTCATCTTTTAAGACTTTGCTCAGATATCATTTCCTCTAGGAAGCCTTCTGGGATTATTCCTCCCACAGGGCCAAACACCTTCCAAGGGCTTCCTATCAGCACCACTTATTTGCCTTACAGCTGTGCACTCCACCCTGTGTTTACTAGTAGTCACCGTGGAATGATTATTCCCCTATGCCGTTCTAAATGTCTTAGAATTAGTGACCTGGGGTTTGCCAACTCAAGAGGCCACAGGCGCCATTTCAAAACACTGGGGACTGCAGAGGAGTCCCTTACCAGGATGGTCCCTCCTTACCTCAGCCAGTGAGGCCATCTGGAAATAAAGGTCAAAGTTTACCAAATCTGATTTTTCAAGAATCTGGATTTTTTTCTTTCTTTTTTCAGAGACAGGTTCTTACTCTGTGGCCCAGGTTGAAGTGCAAGGGCACTACCATAGCTCATTGTAACCTTAAACTGTTGGACTCCAGTGATCCTCCTGCCTCTGCCTCCTAAAGAGCTGGACCTACAAGTGTGTGCCACCATGCCTGGCCAATTTTTTTTTTTTTTTAGAGATGGATTCTCATTATATTGCCTAGGCTGAACTCCTGGTCTCAAGTGATCCTCCTGCTCGGCCTCCAAAAGTGCTGGGATTACAAATATGAATCACTGTACCTGACCAGAAATATGAATTTTTAAAGTACAATCTACCAATTCTAAAACGTTGATAATTATTTTTACATGGAAACCTCTTCTCTTAGGTCACATAAAGCACATCAACAGATTTGGCCCTGGAGCCAATACTTTGAGAGGGCCTCTGCTTCAGACCTTGGTTTGGGTATATCTGAGTGCCCACAGACATAGATGACAGGGTGGGTTTTAGCAACCATAACAGCTGCCTCTTCCTGTCAGAGAATCATGGAAAGTTTGTTGTAGAAGTCAAGAGTGTCAATTTAAAAAAAAATTTTTTTTTTTTTTGAGACAAAGTCTCAAGCTGTGGCCCTGGGTAGAGTATTGTAGCGTCACAGCTCACAGCAACCTCAAACTCTTGGGCTTAAGCAATTCTCTTGCCTCCACCTCCCAAATAGCTGGGATTACAGGCACCCACCACAATCCCCGGCTATTGTTTTTTGTTGTTGTTGTCATTGCTGTTTTGGCTGTCCCAGGCTGGGTTTGAACCCAGCAGGCTCGGTGTATGTGACCAGCACCCTACCCTCTGAGCTAAGGGCACTGCCCAAGTTTGTCAATTTAACAACAGGACCTCCAAGACTTTTGACAATCCTGCCATCAAAAGATGGGGTGGAACATAGCCTTTCCTTCCCTGGAATCTGGACCATGTGGTTGCTTGACCCATGGAGTATGACAGAAGGGCTACCATGCTGGTTTCAGGACATTGGCTCTTGGAACCCAGCCACTCTGTCCAAGAAAGTTAAGCAGCCTATGAAAAGGCCTTGTGGCACAGAACCAAGACCCACCCTCATTCCCCTTCTGGTGCCCCCCAACAGCCAGCACCACTTGCAATGTCTTGGAAATGGATCTTCAAGACCCAGTCAAGCTGCCCCAGCTGACACGTAGAGCAGAGATAAGCCTTCTCCTCTAAGCTGTTCTCAAATTGTACATTCAAGAGCAAACTAAAGCTACTAAGGCCGTAGTTTGTTACATAGCAGTAGATAACTAGAACATGGAGGGACCTGGGTTCAAGTCCTGGCTCCTGCTGTCACTGACTCTGGTATCCTGGGTCCTTTCCTCCACCCCCAGATTCAGTCTCCTCATTTAAGAGCAGAGGGCTCGGTCTGCTCCCAGTGTGGACTGACACAGTATCTGCTGGGCAGCTGTGGGAGTGTGAAGCAGCAGCCCGGCTTGGGAAAGTGGTGAGGCATTGAGGAGGGAAGCGCAAGATTCTCAGAGCCCACCACCCAGCCACTGCACTCTGAGGTCAGCTCTGCAAGCGTGCTCCGGAAGACAAGTTCAAAGATACCCAGGATGACTGGTTTGTAAGGGCAAACTGGAGACAGACTAGCAGTCCCTCAAAGGAGAAGGGCTTGATGCATCATGGTTTATGCAAAGGCAGCAAATGAAGGGCAGAGCGTGAGTGCAGCCATGTGCAGCAGCCTTGCTTACCAGTAAGTGATGTCGAGGCAAAAAAAGAAGTGGCAGGGTGGCTCACACAGTACAGCCCCATTTATAGGAAGTTTGAGAGCAAAGACAACCAGTCATGTTTACGGATGTGGATGTATGTGTGGAAACAAGTGTGGGGAAGGTGAACTCCAGGTTCAGGGAGTTGTTTCCCTCAGAAGGGAAAGAAGGAGAGAAAATGTACTCAGAGAGAGGAGCCTTGAACACAGTCCTGCCTGGGGTGGAAGGTGATGGGGCGGGGAGGAGGGGGAGAGGGAGGAGGACCAGCAGTCTGTTAGAGTTGGAGCTCAGTGAGGAATTTATGCGTTTAGGTTACATTATTTTCTGTACTTTTTTAATATGTTTGAAATATCTCATAATTTAAAAAGACAGATTTCCTAAATGAAGGATTGAAGTCAATGATGACTGAAGCCTCTTCCAGTTTTCTGAGTCACCCAGAAGCTTCTGGCAGTCACGGATGGCGCATCTGTGCCGCCTACTTGGTCCAGCACAAGCTGGCTCCGAATCATGCCTCCCAGCATGGGAGCTGAAGCACTAGCGGAATTCCCATCGTGGCTGCCCGGCCGCGTGTGTGCATGTGTGCACGCGCCTCAGTGAGTCTCCTGTCCTACCGCCTCCAGGCATGCCCATGGCCCTCTGCCTTCTGCGCCACCCACCAGGGGCACACAGGAAGCTGCCCATGTGACAGTGCAAGTGCAGTGGACTGAGGAGGCTGCATCCCTGGGGCCTCCCTAGCTCCCTGGCCTGGTGCTGTGTGACCTTGGCTTTGCAAAGTGAAAGTAGGGGTTTGTACATGACTCTCAAGCATTCTATCAGACTCCGACAGCCTTTTCATCTCAATGCCCTAGACAGCATCTCCCACTAAAGGGACAGGAATAAAAACATCAATTGCCATCACTGTTCACTAAGCACCTGATCGGTGCTTATCTCATTTGATCCCTAAAACAGACACCTGACCTTGAGGAACCCGAAGCTCAGAAAAGCCCCAGACATAGAGGAGAGGCAGTGGTGCCAGGAGTGTGGAGAAGAGGGCTGCCATTGCCCGGGCCTCTGCCCACCCCAGCCCTCCAGCCTCAGTGCCCTCCCTCAATGGCCCCCAGCCTCTGACTTCACCAATCTCTGAATCCTTCCCTAGCTCAGGCTACATGGACTTTGGCTAGCTGAAAGATCTGGGATCTGGGCCCAGAAAAGTGGGGGGCAGCCACTGGAGGCCCTGTGGCCAGACCCTGGCCCCACGGCTGCCCAGCCCTGAGCCTGAGAGGCAGGGGCAGCAGGCAGATCAGTACACACAGGCTTGCTCACAGGCGCCCCTTCTGTCAGGGACTCTGCTTCCCAAATTCATGTCCTCCATCCCACAGTGGCCTCTCATGGGATCATTTCCATGCCGGTGGGGTGCCTGCCTTCTTTTGACCCTCCTGGACACTCGACAGTCAGAACTCCAGGTGACATTTTCCTACAGGAGGAGGAAATCAAGTCCCTGCGAGACTGAGTCTCAGCTCCCCACTTCCCATCCTGGAGATGAGTATCGCATTGAGCACAGCTGTGTGACCAGGGCCCCCAGGAGCCCCTCTCACTCTTCTGCCGAGGGCGCCCTGGGAGGAGACAGTCTGTCCTCGGTCCCCAGGGCTTGCTTGGCTCACCCCACAGAGTCCTCACTGCGCATTGTGGTAATTGCTCTTGCTCGTTGCTCTCTGATATTCCACGTGTGGCTCTGCCTTAAGTCCCCCTTGCACCTGCTGAGGGACACGTGGGCTGTTCTCAGGGTTTGAAGCTAACCAACTTTCTGAGGCCACTGTTGTCCCCAGCCTGAGCCTTGGCACCTGGCTGCAAGACCGGGGAGGCAGGCACAACCATGCTCCCCATTCTAGAGCAGGAAAGAAACACAGGATGTGAGGAGAGATCGGCGCGGAGCTTTACCCAGGAACGTCCAAGCGTCCCACACACACACACCCGGGTCTGCCCCCGGGCCGGCTCACGTGCACCTTCGCCCTCATATCAGCTGGTCTGTCTTCTGCCTGCCCTTCCCAGCAAGCTCCACTGCTCACAGGACCACTTGTCACCTGCCCTCCTACCCACCCCTACCCGGCTTCCCTCTCCCCTCAGTGCCCAGAGCCAGAGTGAGATTCTGGTCAGGTCTGAGGCACTACCATGCTGTAAACTCCATGTGGGGCTTTGGGCAAATTGCTTCACTGCTCTGTGCCTCAGTTTCCTCCTCTGTACAATGACATTGTTAAGGGGATGACATGAGTTAATCCTTGAGAAGAGCTTTAGCTGGGCACCTAGACCAGAGGTTCTCAAACTTTTTAAACAGGGGGCCAGTTCACTGTCCCTCAGACCGTTGGAGGGCTGGACTATAGTTTAAAGAAAAAACTATGAACAAATTCCTATGCACACTGCACATATCTTATTTCGAAGTAAAAAAACAAAATGGGAACAAATACAATCACACCGCCGCATGAGGTCCGCGGGCTGCAGTTTGAGGACCCCTGGCCTAGACTGTGGTTTGCTGCAGATGACGGGAGGCATTGATTCCCAGGCCCTGCCAAATGGAGTAGGGTTGCCCTCTTGCCACATAAATTGTGTGCGTATGTGTGTATTTCTCTGTGTGTGTGTGTGTGTGTGTGTGTGTGAGTTTTTGAACTTCCTTTGTGCTGCCCATTTGAGAATCTAAGAGCCAAATTGATGGCTCCAAGCTGCCCCACTGTCTTGGGCTCCACTTAGTTTTTGAAACAAATGAAAAGTTTTCAAAGGCAATTGCTATATGAATGTTTGTGTTCCCCCCTGATTCATGTGTTGAAATCCTCACCCCCAAGGTGATGGTATGAGGAGGTGATCAGGTCATGAGGGTGGAGCCCTTATGAATGAGATTAGTGCCCCCCAGGGCTAGCTTGCTACTCCCACCATGAGAGGACCATCTAGAAGGCACCACCTGTGAGCCAGAGGGCAGCCCTCACCAGACCCTGTATCTGCAGGCATCTTGATCTTAAACTTCTCAGCCTTCAGAACTGTGAGAAATAAATTTTTGCTGTTTATAAACCTGTCACTGAGACAGTAAGAGATGTCCACAGTAGAAAATCCAAAAGTCTCAAGAGGAAAACTGAAAACTCAGGCCTCCTTTCTCACCCCTGTGCACTTTCAGTCCCATCTCAATGTGGCTTGAATATTCTAGCTCCTTCTGTCTCTTTGGAGAAATACTCTGTCATAGCTGCTATTACTGCTGCATTTATCTTTCACTCTCTCTACCCGCATGCTTCACTGCACTATTATTTTTTTATGGAAAAAAACTGAATTGAGCAAAACCACCCCAAAATATTACTACCTTTAAATTTTTTAATTTGGTATAGTTTAAGACCCATGGGCGGTTGCAAAAATAGTACAGAGTTTCCATGTACCTTTCACCCAGCTTCTGGCAGCTCCCTCGGTGGTAACTTCTTACATAATCCTACTACACTGTCAAAACCAGGACACTGACATGGACACTATATTATTAAGTCAAGATCAAACCTTACATGGATTTCTCCAGTGTTTACATGCAATAGTGGTTTGGCTTGGTATGGTTTGCTGGTGTGAGTTCTATGACATTTTCTCACCTGGGTAGATTTCTGTCAGAACACACAACTCTCCCAGTCACCACAAGTAAGCAGCTCACATTGATACTTTCTTTTCTTTTTCTTTTTATTTTTTTGCAGTTTCTGGCCTGGGCTGGGTTTGAACTCTCCACCTCCAGCATATGGGGCTGGCACCCTACTCCTCTGAGCCACAGGCGCCGCCCCCTCATTGATACTTTCTAATCACATCCTCCCCCAGCCCTCTCCCCTAGCAACAACAGATCCATTCTCCAACACTATAGTTATGTCACTTTGGCAATATTATAAAATGGAATCACATAGTACATGACCTTTTGAGATTCCTATTTTTTGTTCATCATAATATCCTTGAGATAGATTCAAGTTATTATGTTTATTATTAAATACCATTCTTTTTTATTAATGCGGTGCTCCATTTTCCAGATGTACCATTGTTTGTTTATTCACCTATTGAAAGACCTTTGGGGTGTTTTCAGTTTGGGACCATCACAAATAAAGCTACTGTGAATGTTCATACACAGGTTTTTGTATAAACAAGTCTTCAATTTTCAGAGATCAATACCCAGAAGTACAATTGCCGAGTTCTATGGTAAGGGTATGTTTAACTTGACAAGAAACTACCGAACATTTTTCCAGAGCAACTGTACCCACGGACCAATTACGAGGGTTCCAGTTGCTCTGCTATCCTCGTCAGCACTCCCTATTGTTCACGTTTTTGATATTAGCCATTTGAATAGGTTTGTATCTCACCGTGGCTTTACTTTGCATTTCTCCAATGGCGATGATGCCAAGCATCTTTTTTTATGCTATGCTCCATCCGTATATCCTCTTCAGTCAAGTATCCTGCCCAATTTCTAATTGAGCTGTTCGTTTTCTTACTATTGAGTTTGGAATGTTCTTTGTTCTTTCATATTCTAGGTACAAGCCCTTCATCAGATGTGGCCCTGTTTACATATTTTTAGATTTCACGTTTGCAAATCCTTTCTTTCCCAGCCCGTAGCTTGCCCTTTCATCCCGTTAAGAGAGACTTTTGCAGGGTGAACACTTTTAATTTCCCTGAGGTCCAATACATCCATTGTACTTTTACAGTGTATCATGTCTAGACACTTTGCCTTTTACTCCATACATCTTACAGATAGTTCCATATCTGCTGTACAGATGAGGCAGAGTTGCTCCAACTAGCTCCTTTTGGGGGGACCCAGCTGTCCAAACTTGAGCTGCTGCAGGAGGGCTGCTGTGCTTGCCCTGGCACACACATCCTCTCTCGTGCTGTGGTCCAGCACACCCGCATGCTGGCCGGAGGGCTCCAGTATTCGTCCTGCGGGTAGCACCCTTCCCTTGCCCTCCTGCTGCAAGCCTGAGCAGCACTGTTACCCCGGCACAGGGTTTTATCAGACATTTTTGGTCTTTGCCAGTTTGAGAAGTGCAGAATGGTTTCTCCATGTGGTTTTAGTTAAGCTGTCTTGAAAAGCTTCCTATATTTGGCTTCTGGGAATGTTATGTTCCCATGGTGTGGGTTCTCTCCTCCTAGGCCCTGGTCTTGTGGATTGCGAGGTGCCCACACTTCTCGTTCTGGCGGGGATGGGCTGTGGGAACACAGGGACTCCCTCCTGGGCCGATCCTCATTCGCTGATGGGACTGAGATCTGGGTTTCTGCCCAGTGCCTGGCTCACTGCCACAAATCTCTTCTCCTGAGTGGGCTCAGTGTCTGCATCTGTGAAATGGGGGTAAAAACAGCACCTCCTCCTAGGACTGTTGAGAGGCTATTCAAGTAAATGTGCATGAAAACACTTGGAGCAGCCTGGCACACAGCGACTGCTTACGTAAGTGTTACCCTTTTGTTATGATCATCATCTGTAGGGACCGTGACCTCAACTTAGAGCAGTGGTTCTCAACCTTCCTAATGCCACGACCCTTTAATACAGTTCCTTGGTGCCGGCCCCATATACCAGAGGTGGCAGGTTCAAACCCAGCCCTGGCCAAAAACTGAAAAAAATATATATACAGTTCCTCATGTTGTGACGACCCCCAACCCTATAATTCTTTTCATTGCTACTTCATAACTATAAATTTGATACTTATATGAATCATAATTTAAATATCTGATATGCAGGAGACCCCCCATAGGGGTTGCGAACCACAAGTTGAGAACTGCTGATCTAGAATCTTCCTATGACTTTCCCCAAAGTGGTCATCCAGACTCTTCTACTGGCTGGGGCCCCTGCCTCTGAGGTAGGATTGCAGCTGCTCAGAGGTCTGCAGACAGCCATCCGACGCTCCCTGTTGCCACGGGAGCCCCTGGGAGGACTGCTCCCTACTGCTGCATGCAAGCTGTTGCCTTCCAATTGGTCTGTCCCTAAGGAAGCTCCTGCTACTGCCCAGATTTGTGTCATCACAGGGCCTGTCTGAAGGTTGACCAAGGACAGAGTGAGGAGAGGCACATTTCACATCATACAGTCAAAACAGACACAGAGTCCCTGACTGTTTTGTCAGCTTGACTATTATTGGTATATATAAAAGCTACTGGTTTCTGAGTATTGAGTTCATATCCTGAGACTCTGCTGTGTTGATCCCTTCTAAGAGTTTTGTAGTTGAGTCCTTGGGGTTTTCCAGGTATACAATCATATCATCTGTGAAGAGTGAAAGTTCAATCTCCTCTGACCCTATTTGGATACCCTTGATCACTTTCTGTTGCCTGACTATGATGGCTAAGACTTCCATTACGATGTTAAATAGCAGTGGAGACAAGGCCTTGCCTGGTTCCTGATCTGAGTGGAAATGTTTTCAATTTTACTCCATTCAATATGTGAAGGCTATGTTAACCAGTTTGTTGTATTTCCAATTGTATATAAAACCAGCACATTGTACCCCATAAATGCATTAATCTATACAGCTATGCTTTAATAAAAATAATAATAATAAATAAATAAATAAAAACAGACACAGAGGTTTCTTAGATGGGAAGCTCTGGGCCCTGGAAAGTCCTCAGGTGTAGAAGGTGTTGGCCTGGGTGCCAAGCGATCTGCAGGTCTCTCTCTTGCCCCTGGTGTCTTTTTCTCTTGCCCTTTGACCCCTCACTCTCCTAGGGTTGAAAGAATGTAGACCTGGAGAGAAGCCATTAGGAAGTAGGTTGCTGTTGCCACCAAAAGCTTAGGCTTGGGCTTCTTGATTTGAACCTTTGCTTTTGGCTGTGTGACCTTGGGAGAGTCATTTAACCTCTCTGAGCCATAGTTCTCCATCTGTAAAATGGGGCTGCTAACAGTGTCTGCTTCTTAGAGTGGTTATGAGAGTTAGATGAGATGCTGCCTGTGAGATGCTTAGCCTGGCACCTGGCATGAAATGGCCAGTCCCCTGGGGTGAATGGTAGTTCTTGCTTAGAAGAGTCTCAGGCCAATGTCCCTGCCATGCCCTCTACCTGCAGCCTCTTCCTTACTCCCTCCACTTGTCCAGTCTTATTCATACGTCGGGCCTCAGCCCATTGCCACGCCCTGAGAACATGAGGGGAACAGATCCCCCCCATAGTAGGCAGTGCCTTCTCTAGAAGGTCCTTGCTACAGAGGGTAGCAGCGGGCCAAGTGCAGAGGACCTGCATTCTGGTTCCAGATCTCCTGCCACTCCCAGGTGCCTCAGGCAGGTCACTTCCCCAGTCTTCAGTTACCCAACAAGACCTAAGCAAGCTATGTCAGCTCTCCTCCCCCACACAGTGGCATCCAGACCGCAAAGCACACACATCTCCTTCCTCGTGCAGCAGTTTCCACGCTCCACTCCAGAGTGCCCGACACTGTCAATAACCACCCCGGTCTTGCTTGCTTTCGGCTAATGTGAATCCTTTCATTTGCTGGAAATCCCTCCACCTCTTCTTGGGGTGATGGATCTCATAGGAAGCCATCACAGTGGCCATGTCTTTACACAGTGAACCTTTAAGAGATATGGGAAGGACTTGAGTATCTAAGAAGTCCAGTCTCAGTGGCTGTTTTCTACCAGGCAGGTTTGTGCCCCAGCTTCTCTAGTGCCGGAGTTCAATGTCTGACAGTTGCCTCGATGAAGACCTGGCTCAAAGGGTAGTGGGACTTAGTGATTCCTATAGCTGACAAGCCTGGGGGTTTTAGGCATGCCTGGAACTAGGTGCTCAAATGGTGTCTCCAATTAGAAAAAGAAAAAAATAAAACATGATCTGCACACCGCAAGGATAGCCTCTTGTCGACTCTGGTTTCTTCTGTTCTCAGGAGGGCTCACTCTCCTCCGTGGGAAGGTAGCTGCCAATGGCTCCTGGCTGTACTTGACTGGCAGAAAGAAAGGGCACTTATGCAGCCTTAAAAAAAGATGGAGACTTTACCTCTTTCATGTTTACATAGATGGAGCTGGAACATATTCTTCTTGGTAAAGTATCTCAAGAATAGAAGAAAAAGTATCCAATGTACTCAGCTCTACTATGAAACCAATATGTAATCATCCACACTTCCATATGAAAGCTATAACTCAGCTACAGCCCAAGATGAAGGAGGAAGAGGAGGGGGAGGGGAAAAGGGAGGATGGATGGAGGGAGGGTAATCAGTGGGACCACACCTATGGTGCATTTTACAAGGGTACATGTCAAATCTATTAAGTGTAGAGTATAAATGTCTTAACACAATAATTAAGAAAGTGTGGTGAAAGCTACGTTAACCAGTTTGTCGTCTTCAAATTGTATATAAAACCAGCACATTGTACCCCATAAATGCATTAATGTACACAGCTATGATTTAATTTAAAAAAAAAAAAAATCTCCTGGGAGGCTGTCACTGGCCAGGTTCAGGACACCTGGCTCTTCCTGAACCATGAATATCTGAGCTGGGAGGGTCACACCTGGAGCACCTGTTCACCTCCAGTGCAAAGGCTGAGGTCACCTCACTTAAGCCACAGAGAGCTCAATGCATCCAGATGCATTGGGGACTGGCTTCAGAGGTCATAGTGGGGGTGTCCTTGACAGATGGAATCTTTAGGCCCTCTGTGCTGGACAGGTGAGGTCTAGGGGCAGAGCATGGAAGAAGGGGAGCTCTACCAGCCTCATTCCTGGGAGCTTCCAGCAGGCAGCTGACCACAAGAGTGATCCTCACAGGAAGCTGGAGGAGTTAGGGGCCTGCTTCTCTGGGTGGGGTAGGTGGGCGGGGGTGGGGGGGGTGGGACTGGTCTGCCCTGTCTTCTCAGGACACATCTCGTACCCTCTCCCATACACACACAACCAACCCCACCCAGTAGGGATGTAGCCTCCCGCATAGCAGGCGTTTTTAATCCCCTTTGATAGACACCCGCCTCGCGCTGGGCTCCTTGCTAAGGGCCAGACTGTTCACTTGGAATCTTTGCAACTGCTCCAAGAGGATGTGCAGCCCTTTTGACAGATGGGGGAGTTGAAGCTCATACAGCTGGTTTGTCCAAGGATGGCTATGGTAGTGAGAGGGTAGCCAGTTGCACAACAGAGTGTGCCAGAGGCAGAGTTGAAGCCGTTACAGGGCAGAGAGGGTTGGAGGGGGGTGGTCAGCTTACAGGAGGGAAAGGGGGACAAGTGAAGTTTTTGAGAGGAGCAATCCATCTGCACAATCTGGAAGGGTTTCCACCAAACGACAGTGAGACAGGCACAGCGTGGACCAAGGCCCAGAGATGAGCTGGCATGATGTGTGTGGGGAGCCAGAGCAGCCGAGCACTCCAGGGGTTCGGCAGGGAGAGTGGAGGGGCCAACCTGATGCTGAGGGCGAGGGAGGGACCTCGGAGCTCCATCTGTGTGGCCTGCGGCAGCATCACTACCACCCAGGGAGGACCAGCGGCAGGAGTGATGGGACTCTGAGCTCCTTGCCAGGACAGGAAGCTGAGCGACATGGAGGCCCAGGGCCCAAGAGCTTGTGTGTGTAGAGTTTCTGGAGAAGTCACAGTCACTAACTGAGTGGTCACTGTCTGCCTGGAGGCACTCTGAACACTCAGCAGAGAAATGGCAGTGGGAACGTGTCATCCCGTTGTTTAGAGGGGAAACTGAGGCTCAGCAACAGAGGCCCCAGAGCACAGAGCCAGGAAACGGCAGAGTGGAACTAGAACGGGGGACTCTCTGACCCCCACCCCCATGTTCCTGGGCACCATGTCCTGGCCCCCCAGCTGCACATCATCCCTTAGTAGGCCTTAAACCAAGCATGTCCCATGCCACTGTGCACTTGGACAAGACCTTGAGTGACTTTTACTGAAAATATCTGTCCTGTTAGATTTTTATTTTAAAATTACAGAACCAACAAATGCTCATGGTAAGATATCAAAACAGTGCAGAACTGTAATCCCAGCACTCTGGGATGCCAAGGCGGGTGGGTTGCTTGAGATCAGGAGTTTGAGACCAGTCTGAGCAAAACGAGACCCCATCTCTACTTAAAAAATGAAAAAACTAGCCAGGCATTGTGGTGAGTATCTGTAATCCCAGCTACTCAGGAGGCTGAGGCAGGAGGATCACTTGAGCCCAGGAGTTGGAGGTTGCAGAACAGAGTGAGACTCTGTCTCAAAAAACCAACTAACCAACCAAACAAACAAAAACAGTACAGAAGAACCTAAAATGAAAAATGAAAGCTTCCTTACCACTCCAACCCAGATAAGGGACCCATTTGGTGCCTGGCCCAGAGCCCCTCAGTCCTTCCCTGCTGATTCTGGGCCACCTGCCCCAGCTTCCCTGGTGCTTCGCTTCTAACCCCTGCACCTGCACCTGCAGCTCTCTGAGAAGGAGGGGCTACGGGAGCAGCACGTTGCCCGTGTGTGCAGAGAGCTGGGAGTGCCCAGGAGATTATGTTGCCCTACCCTGACCCCAGGAAGCTTTCAGCCAATGACTAGCTGAGAAGGACTATGAGAGCCTGACTCACATCCCACAGAAACAAACTCACACCCCGAGGGCGGAGGCACAGTCTTTGCCTGGTGACACTTACCTGGCTTCTCCGCCTTCCTCCTACTCCTTCACTGATTTACCCAGGGGCACGGCCTTAATAAGTCTCTCTCCCATGAACCCTGTTCCCAGGGCTCGCTTTTACAGAAGGCAACCACAGGAAGTCACAAAATCAGCTCTGATTCTTCACCCTTCCCTATGCCTATGCCCTTGGCATGCTACTTGGTAGCCCCTTTCCACTTAGTCTCTGGATGTGGCTGTGACTTGCTTTAGCCAAGCGGACATGAGCAGTAACGATGCAAGCAGAGACTTGAACAGCACTGGCAGGATGGAGCCAGCTTGCTCCTGTGCTTCTACCATCGTCATGACAACACATTGTGACCAATAGGCTGGAGGATGATATGTGTGGCGACAAGCCTGGGCCATCCTCCATCTGCCAATACCAGCTGAACTCAGACACACAAGCAAGCTTAGACTAGACCAGCAGAGCCACCTAGACCCTACACCTAGAGTGGCTGCTCCCACGTGATGGAGCCATGAATGTCTACTCTTGACTGCCCCTGATGGTTTGGGGGTTGCCTGTTACTTGGCATTCTTGTGGTAATAGATAACTGATACATCAGCTTCACCCTCCACCTCCTTGGGTATCTTTTTGATTGCTGGTTTTTGCACACATAGAGAATAACTTCTGAATGATTGTGGGCACAGCTCACTCTTCTACTTGATACTGTCTCTGCCCTCCTGCCACTAAACACACACAAAGCCCTCCTACGACTCACAGCTGTGTGGTGGCCATGGTGTGGCTGTACCAGCTCACACCCTTTCCTCATGGGCATTTGGGTCATTACTGTCTTCAGGATAGCAAAGGCCCCTGCATGGAGCATCCTGTGCTTTTATCTCTGAGCACCTCCTTACTCACCTCTAGAAGGTAAATTCCTCACTATGAACCTGTGAATGTCTGCTTTTCAAGGTTTGATAGATAGTACTTACTTAGAAAGGACAGGCTTTTAAAAATCCCTACCTATCCTCCACTATGGTCTCAAGGAAAAAGGACACCAAAGCTCTGTGGTTTAGGGTGTCAGGCGGAAGGATTACACAAAGGACAAACAGTTCTGAGTGTTTCCAGCATCGATCCATCCATCCACTTACTCCTTCATCCAAGAAATATTTATCGAGCACCTACTATGTGCCAGGTATGGTTCTGAGCCATTGAGGTGCAGCAATAAACAAAACAAACAAAAATTGCTACCTTTATGAAGCTTGCTTTCTTTTAGATTGAGGTTATGGATTACTCAAAACACACAAGTAAAACATTTAGGATGTTAGAAGCTGATAAAGCTTCACAGACACAGAAGGCAGGGAAAGGGAATAGAGCAAGGGAAATACATTAGTCTGCTGTCATGAGAAAGTACCATCCAGGGGGTGGCTTCAACTACATACATTTATTTTCTCTTAGTTCTGGAGGCTGGAAGTCCAGGATCAGGGCACCAGCAGGGTTGGTTTTTTCAGAGGCCTCTCCTGTGATTTTTGGACAGTCATCCGTGTTCTCGCCTGGTCTCCCTCTGTGAGCCTCTGTGTCCTGATCTCGTCTTCTTTGGAGAACACCAGTCCTATTGGATTAGACCCACTCTCATGGCCTATTTTAACCTAATCACCTGGGTAAAGACCCTTTCTCTAATTAAGGTCACATTCTGAAATCCTGGGAGTTAGGACTTCAGTATGGATTTGAGGGCAGGTGTTGGTGGAGGCACCATTCAGCCCGTCCCAGGAAGGCTTTGCTGAGGCTGAGGGAGGGAGCTGCACAGGGACCTTTGGGATGCATATTCCAGGCAGAGGACAGAGGGCCACAGCAGGTGGTGGAGCAAGGGTGTGACTGAAGGGTTGGAGAAGCAGCAGAGAGACAGTGGAGTGGGTGTGCAGAGCAGGAAGAGGTGAGCTCCAAGTGCCCCCAGAGGGAGTCCTGGTGAGGCCTCAGTGTTTGCCATGAATGTGGGGGGCGCCCAGGGAGGCATCTGAGAGGGGAGGGAGGGACCTGCACAGGGCGCAGCCCTCGGCTACACGGACAGTGAAGTTGGGGGGGGGGGGGAGGTCAGCAAGAGTGCCATTTACCACGAGTCTCCAGCTTTCCTGTGTCATAAGACTGCTCTTCTCTGAGCCCCTTCTCAGCTGGGCATGGTCATGTGGCTTTCTCCAGTCCCTAGCATGGGAGCAGAAGTGATCTCATCACTTCCTAGAGAAATAATTGAGAGCCTATTTCCCAGACTGGCTGCCTTGTGGGCCTGGGTCCCAGACTGGACAACCATGACATGGAACAGAGGGGCCAGAGGGCCATGTAACAGGAAACAAGTCACAAATCTCTGTGTCTGCCAGAGCGTGGGGCCTGCTTGTTACCGCAGTGTAACCCAGCCTGTCCTGACACAGAGACGGGGTGCAATGAGGAAGCCATTGTTTGTCCACGTCCATGGAAAGGAGGATGGGGGATTGGGACGTGGTGGGAATGTGGTGGATTCTGGACATGTCTTGTAGGCAGATCTGACAGGACTGGTTGACAGTAGAATGTGGATTATCAGAGAAAGGGAGGAACCCAGGGTGAGTCCACGGTGTGTGCATGAGCAGTAGGGAAACCGAGTGCGCCATCACCCACAGCAGATAGACCCAGGGAAGCAGGGCCAGTTCCATTAGTGATCTCAGGAGAGACAGAGAGGAAGGAGGTGGAGGGCCATGACCTGAAACTGGGAGGTTGCCCGGCGTTCCCGGGATCTCCTCTCACCTCTGAATACTGGGTTTCTGAGGAGTGGGAGCTGAGCCAAGCCATACGAAGTGGTACCAGGGCACAGGAGGGGCCACTAGAATAGTGAATAAATACTTGAAGGCCAACTAGAGGGACCCCAGGCCTGCTCTCTATTCCCTAATGGGCAACGTGGCTGACGGGGAAGTGGTCTGGCCCCACCTGGCAAGGACGACCCCCCGCTGCACACTGCTTGAGTCAGCATCAGAACACGTGGGCTCTGACCCTGAAAAAGATGCCTCTCCTGACAGCTCCATAAGGCCTGACGGCATCAGGCCCTGCCTACGAGCCCCGCACAGCCACTGGAGGGGGCGTCACCATTCGTATTTTCAAGAAGACACAAACATTGGGTACTCAAGCAGGGAAGTGACTTGACCCAGCCTGAGGCTGCTCAGGGAGCCAGCAACCCCACAGGAGCAGACGCAGGCACCTGTCTGCACTCCCCGCCTGCTGCCCGCCCCAGCACACCCAGAAGAGGTGGGTGTTGGGTCCAACTCTGCCAATAACTTGCCAGGTGACCTCGCACAAGTCTCTACCTCTCAGTTTCCTTTTCTGTGCTAAAGATGCTAGACAAGGTGCTCCCTCTCTATATACAGAAAGTGCCCCCAAAAGTGTATGCATTTTAAGAAATGAAAAAAACTACATTCAAATTGTAATACTCAATATGCACCAATAACAAAAGATGAATACAAGTCACGTTCAACTTCTGCAGTTACAAGAAGGGCTCAGCGTGGTAACTATCAGGGTCCAGACACGTCTGATTATAGTGAACTACTGCCTGAGCAATGTTGTGAGGGCCCTGGTCTTCCCTGGTGCACATCACACACAGTACCACGTGTGCAAGTGTTAGCCATGTTGGAGGTTCCGTGGCACACTCACGCCTCCATTGTCATGGCACATGCACAACGTTCTTGAATTTCAAATCCCACTTCAGAATGATCTTGCACTTCTCAAACAACAATCGTGCTTCCACCGTTTTCTTTGACCGTCCTGCCTGTCGCATGGTGACACCAGCATTCTTTGATTAATCCTATCTTTTGAGTGAGCGTCGTATTACACATTGCTACCATAATTCGATGTCATAGATGACATTGCTTAAAATGAGTATGCATTTTTTGGCACCCCTGGTAGATCTTCTTTGGTTTTTGTTATTTTATATTATTTTATATTGTTTTTAACGATTAAATAATAAAATATAAAATTGCAATTATTGATCCGTATAATTTTAATAAATATTAATGTTTGTATCTTTGGTTCAGCTGGATCAATGCTAT
>CAUYPK010055331.1:0-10192 GCA_963574355.1 Loris lydekkerianus
TATGAATCAAAGCCAAGAATTAAAAAGAACTTAACTGATGGTGACCATAGAATCTGTTTAAAAATACAATTCCAATGCTATGAGAAATATGGTTATGCAACACGAATATTTTAAACCTCACAAAAAGAATTTGACTAGTAAAAATAGAAATGTAATAAAGTTATAATTTAATAAAAAATAATTAATCAAAAAAAAAAAAAAAGGTTCTGGAAACTGGAGGTACCTCTATGGCTGATTTCTTTTTAATTGGCAGAGTTTGCATGGGGTAAGGAACCAGCACTGAAGATGGAGTTTCATGCCCCCTGAACGTGGGAAACTTGGTGTTACAAGTGAAAGCTCAACAGGTGGCACTTACCGGCTGCTGGCACAGGCCGACTGGCTTCTCGCCAAAGCTAAAAAGATGAGGATGTTCTTTTTTCACTCCCTTGGGTTTAGTTTATTCTGTCTTTTCTCTTCTTCTGGATCTCTGGATAAAATTAAGCCTCTGTCTTGATGTAGGGCTAGAAAAAGTGCAATACAGTGCAGAGATATTCACCTGTGTTTCCGGAATTTTTCTGTGTTTTCTCATGTTTTCAGCATAGATCTGCACTGTGATATTTCTACATGCCTGAGGTCTGGGTAAGGAGCACGGTGGACTCTGAGAGGGGGTCATGAACCTCTGCTTCAAACCCTGATTCTGTAATAGACACACACTGATAAGGTAACAACCAGTCACCAGTGAATTCTTAAATTGGCTTCACTCATACTATATCCCCACTTTCCTTCAACTAGCTCTCTCCATTTCTAAAAAAGAGCAAATAAAGCAAAACAGAAAATACTATTACCTACACAAGTGAGGGCTCTCACATTATATTTTTCCCAAAGGAGCACAGCTTCTGGGTTTCTCAAATTCGTCACTCTGCTGAAGTGCAGGGAAGAACAGCAAATGTGAAGAAGTGATAAGGCTTGGGGAACCTTCTCCTATACCTACCCAGACAAATGCACCCGCTCTGAAAGTGTGAGGTGTGGAGAGAAGAGCGGGTGGCAGTAAGTACAATTTTTACCAACGTGGCGTAACTCATCGGAGGAGTGATCTCACTCTTCACTGGATGATTCTTTCCATTGCTGGTTAAAGTGGCCTAATCTTGGGGGAATCACCCATTTCACAAAGTAGAAGACGTGAAGCTTAAGTGACTCTATAAATCATTTTGCACATAGATACAGAATTTCATAAGCAGTTAACTCAGCCAGTGTGTGGTCTGGTATAAGGAGGAAATTACAGTCCCATTTCAACACGCTGCACATTCGGAAAGGAGAGAGCTACCAAGAACCATCTCAGGGAACCAACTCGTGTTCCAGGCTGTGGAGACCGCCACTCACACCCTCCTGCTCTCTTCTCTCTCCTGGCACCAACAGACTAATGAAGATGTCTTTCTTCCTGAGGCAAAAACTGAGGAATAAAAGTCAGTTGCCTGGAAGCTTTCTCTTATGCAGTTCACTGTCTAGAAAACTGAAGAAGATAAATCCTGTGAGAAGCCTAAGACCAGATAAAAGTATCCACAGCAGTGCTGGGCCAGGACAGCCCAGGTCACACCAGACTCCTCTGTGCACCTGAAGGATTTCTCCTCTGGCTGGGAGTGACCGAACAAGAAGAAAATGGGACAGCAAGAGGTTTCCTGGTTTTCATATTTATTTTGGTACATAAATTCCTCTGTGGGTATGGCCGCTAACCATGGTAAAAAAAGAGATACATGATTTAAACATCTTAGACTGATTTTTTAAATTGTTGCATATTTAACCTTGTTGCATATTACTTTATGAATATAGGAGAACAGTAGATAAAATCTTAACTTGTAGAAGACTAGAAAAAATGGATTATAAAGGAATATTCTGTTTTGTTTTGTTTTGTTTTGTTTTTTCTTTATCCAGAAAATCCATATACTTCCCTCTGAGCAACACAGCCATATTAGTGGGTCAGGTCAAAAACTCTTCCACTTCCATGTGACACAGAGATTTTGGATGATATAGTTTTGAAGTACAGATTCTTCTTCTGAGCCTTCTCTTTTTGAAATAGGACCACACTTTCAGAAAAGAAAGAGTTGGCAGGAGTAGCAGAGTGCCATCCTCACCTAATTTAAACACAGGGTAAATTAAGCTAAGACGGATGACAACTTTCCTATGCTATTTAGATTTTTAATAGGAAGCAACCCCAGGAATGGGTTGCACATTACTAAGTGAGATACGGTGGTACAGTTAGATCACAGAACACGGTCAGAGAATCCCCTTTGTATTGTTAGGGTTAGAGGAAGCAAAATGAGGCCAAGTCATACAAGTGCAAGGTCAGATCCTTTGTTAATTAAAATTTTGATATTTCATTCATCCTGGTTTTGTTTGCATTCATTTTGCTTTTTAAAAATATTGCCTTAGAATATTACTTATCTTTTATTACTAAGGTTTCTGTCCTTTGTGCTCAAGGCAAGGGCCTCACTCACCCTATCCTGGCCTATCCCATTGTCTGCCTGGAGAGGAAGATGAACAAGATGGCTAACTGTGGTCACAGGGGTGAGTGGCAGAGGATGGGTGATAGGTACTCAAAGCCAGGGATTAGATGCAGGAAAAGGCTCATCCTCAAAGCAATTTTATTTTCCTGAAAGCTGCACAGGGGACCAGGTGACTACCCATAAGGATCTTACATAAAGTTCCAAAATACACTGGGTCAGAAACCACAGTGGAGAAAAGAATGAGAAGCCCAAGGCCAAGAAGCAAGTATACCACCTGTGCTTCCTAAGAGCAGCCAATGACTCAAGGCCTGGCCCTCCCCCTCTCCATATAGTAGGGCAAAGGCCACACTGGACAGAAGAGAAAAAGTCTACATAGTTGTTACGATTAAGGTTATGGGTAAAACAGTAGTCCTGAATTTAACAAGAAATTGGTGAATTGGGTGGATCATTTTTAAAATCATCAAAAAATTGATGCCTCAGAGCTGGTTCTGTGATCGAACAGCGTCAGGTCAGCTTTTCATTCTGTGCCTTTCATTTCAGGTCCCAAGTCCCCCATGGGGAGAACGCTCCCTGTTAGCAGGGCGGGAAAGCCTTCCCGCACAGCATGCAAGTGACTTCCTCGTATGTCTCTTTGGTCAGAGTGAATTACAGGACCACGTGCTGCAAGTGGAGGTTCTGAGAAAATAAGATTTGGATGTTTTTAGCCTCTGTAGTAGTGAGAAGCTGTCAAGGGTAATGGGGGTAGAAGTCATTATCAGGGAGCCAACAACGGTGTTTGCCACAACATGTGGGTTATGGTTGTACGATTTGTCTATTATATGTATTTACAGGGAGATAAACACACATACAAACACATGAGATATCAACAAAACCCTGAAAAATCTCGGTGCATGCAATAATAAGCACTGGGTAGCTCACATGCTTATAAATCTACTGAGCTGTGCCACAGGGCTCTCCTGCACTTGGCCGTGAGGGTTCCTGAGCTGGGCCATGGAGATCTGGCTCTGCACTTCGTACCTCCTTTCTGTCTTCTGGGACCAACAGACTAATGCAGATGTTTTTTTTCTTACAACAAAAACAGAGGTTCAAGAGAAAGCTTGCTGGGCAAATACATTTCAAGCCCAAGCTTGTATGATTCTGGACACATCTAGCTTGTTAAAGCAAGTTGAGAGGCTGAGCCCTGAGTCAAGGGGTGCTGAAGCAATACCTCCCACGGAACTGATGAAGAGAGACAAATCTACCCCCCACATACACCAGGAAAAAAGAATGCAGAAAGGAAGGCGAACAAGCATAAAAACACAAAACCTAGAATGAAATCACAGGAAATAGAATGTATTGGATATAGAAATCCATGCGAGTGCATTAATATGCCCCTAGCTCATTGCAAAGAGAGACTGACTAAAAATCAGGTGGAAGAAGGAATAAAGAAATGTCGAGAAAACTGAAAACAGGGGCACCGATCATGGATGGTGGTAATAGTAATAATTCTAATTAAAAGCTGGGGTGCCATCCAGCCATAGGTGGAATTCCAGGCAAATAAATGAATAAAGACTAAGTTTATGCTGTTCAAGTAAGGGAGTGATGTTAATAAATGACTATTCATTTGCAGCAAATATATAACTGTTATAAATATTTATGCATAAAAAATTGAAGTTTCTTAAAAATATAAAGCAAACCCTGGCAATACAAACATAAATTGGCAAAAAATATACCATATTTTAACATACCCTTAGTGTTAAACAGATGAAAGAATAAAATGAATACGGATATACAGCATTTGGATAATATATATCATAAAGTTGATTTATAAGATAAGTCTTACATATCTTAAAACCAGAAATGCTTATTTTTCTCAAAATCTAATGTATGTTTTACTGTCTGTCATATATTAGGTTGTGAGAAATCTCAACAAGAACAGAAGGCATACAGACCTCTTTTGTTAACCTCAATAAAATAAAATCAGAAATTAATTAAAAAATAGGTTAACAAAATATACAAATTCTTAGAATTAAAATAACACCATAAAAATAAACCACTACGTCAATGACTTCTGAGCCAAATAAGAAAATCAAACCCCAATTATAAGTTGTTTGGCAAATAATAATGATACTACCCAGGACATTTCACTAAAGCTTTACCCAGGGGAAAATTATGCCTGCAAAAGCTCACTTAAAAAATAGAATAAATGAAATTCTTCAGAATGAAAGTATAATTTAATGTCTCAGAAAACAAAGAGTCTAAGCCTTGGTTCTCCAAAAAGCATAACAACATAGATAAAAAAGTTCAGAAGTGTAATCAAGACGAAAATTGATTACATTAGCTATATATCATTTGGGAAGAAACTAAATAACATCACAGATGTTAAGAATACAAAAATTTAAAGTGTATGCAGTTTAAATCTTTGTGTTTATGAATTTTAGAATGTATTAATTCAAATTAAAGAGAATTTGCTAAGAATGCATAGTTACTAACACTTTAAATGAATAGATACTTTTGGAATAGTAGTAGAGGAAAATGACATTGTTATTCAAAACCAAAATGAATGGTGTTAATTCTGAGCAAAAAGTACACTCCACCTGTTTGTCCTACTGAGTGCAACTATAAAATCTGTGCAGAGAGCACAGAGCCACTGTTTGAGGACGCTGAACAGTTAATAGTAGCAGGTGGTATGGGAAGGAAGACCAGAATTCAAAGCACCACTGAATCAGTCGTGAGTTTACCATTTTTATTTTCCTCTAGGATCCTCCAGGGTTAATTCAACACAACCTGAAATCCAAAAGTGGGCATGGATGCAGACAGAAAGAGCTCCAGAAGAGGCATCCAAGTTCTAGCTTAGAGAGTGGGAAAGAAAGACGACAAAAAATTGTTTTTCAGCTGTCTGATTCCTCACTTCCCAACACTAAGGCAGTCTCTTCACAGCAGTAGCCATAGCAGAGTCTGCCATGAAACAGAAATCTACGAAAGTCACAACCTGGAGGGAGAAAACCCTTCCTTTCTTATTGGAGGAGGTATAAGTCTAGGAGGATGCGGCAAAACCTCCCTGTCCTCCCACCATTTGGCCCAGACGCAAGCACAGTCACAGAAGTGTGCAGGAGACTGGGGTGCTGAAGACTTAACTTTTAGGACAGAGGTCTGAAGGGTGAAGCCCCAGAAAACCAGAATGTAACAGGGAGACAGAGTCTTACTATGTCACCTTTGGTAGGGTGCTGTGGATCACAGCTCCCAGCAACTTCCAACTCTTGGGCTTAAGCAATTCTCCTGCTTCAGCCTCCCAAGTAGCTGGGACCACCGGTGCCCACCTCAATGCCTGGCCATTTTTCGTTGCAGTTGTCATTGTTGTCTAGCTGGCCCGGGCTGGGTTTGAACCCACTAGCCTGGGTGTATGTGGCTAGCACCCTACCCACTGAGCCATGGGTGCCGCCCGAATGGATATATCTTAATTAGTACCTAAACTCCCAGATAGAACACCACCCAGGTTCCAAATTGACCACTGGAGAGCTTGCACAAAGGAAAAATCCAAATAGCACTACAAAAACTTTCTTTTCTTTTTTTTTTATTAAATCATAAAGAGGTAGATTATATATAAATTAATGCTTTTACGGAGTACAATGTGCTGATTTCATATACAATTTGGAATTCTTACATCATATTGGTTAATATATCACTCACCTCATTTACTTAATTGTTGTGTTAAGACATTTATACTCTGTACTTAATAGATCTGACATGTACGCTTGCAATATGCACCATCAGTGCGATCCCACCATAAATAGCCTTCTATGGGCGTTGGTTCCAATGAAGTTTTTCCAATAGAAAACCTTTCTATTTGTCTTCATTGGAACCAACACCCATAGAATTCTATTTGGATCTTGTGACCTTAGCCTTCCCAGGTTAATTGCCAAATAAAACAAAATATTAACACT
Source organism: Loris lydekkerianus (assembly GCA_963574355.1). NCBI lineage: Eukaryota > Metazoa > Chordata > Mammalia > Primates > Lorisidae > Loris > Loris lydekkerianus. The sequence goes on from CAUYPK010055331.1 coordinate 6,404, forward strand.
TTCTGTGGGATTCAAATAAGACCCTGAATCTCATAACTTAATATCCAAAATATTCAGGATGCCGTTAAAATCACTTATCACACCTCGCTCCCCAAAGACACAACTTGCACGGGAAAAGACAGTTCCAGATGAGGGGTGTTAAAATTTATATCACGAAAGCTTTAAAGAGCTATTATATAAAGCTTCAATCATAAACAGTCTTGAAACAAAAAATAGAAAGTTTCATTCAAGAAATAGAAAAGATAAAGAAAAATCGAGTGAAAATTGTAAAACTGAAAAAATCCAATAACCCAACTTAAAAACTTAACTGAGTAGGCTCAACAGTAGACTTAACAGAGAAAAGGGGAACACTGTCAACACTTGAAGAATTTCCTTCAAGAATTTCAGTGAAATTAACACACTTTCAGGAGAAAGAAAACTGAGAGAATTTGTTGCTGTTGGATCAGCTCTACAAAAATTTACCAAGAGAGTTCTTCAGACAGAAGGATACTTAGAACTTCAGAAATAAAGGGAATAATGCAAATAAATAATTTGCATTTCAGAGGGGCAGCGCCTGTGGCTCAAGGTGTAGGGCTCCGGCCCCATATACCGGGGGTGGCGGGTTCAAGCCCATCCCCTGCCAAAACTGCAAAATAAATAAATACATACATACATACATACATACATAATTTGCATTTCCTTAGCCATTTGGAAATGCAAATTAAAACCCTGATGAGATACCATTGCATGTATCTTCTAATGGCTATATATGTGTATACACAAATATATGTGTGTATTTACTTGCATACATGCATGTATGTTTGTACGGTATACACACACACATGCAATACCAAGTACTAAACGTGAACAGAGCAACTAGAACTCTCATACATTTCTACTATAAATGGGAAATTGCACATGCACCACTCTGGAAACATGTTGGCAGTTTCTCATAATAAAATCGTACATTTACCATATGAACTAGTAATTCCATCCCTGGGTGTCTACCCCAAAATAAATGAAAACTTACGTTCTCATGAAAGCCTGTACACAAATTTAGATGAGTCTCCAAGTTATTAGACTGAGTGAAAAAAAGACAATCTCCAAAAATTATGTACTGGTTGATTTCATTTGTATGTTATCCTTGAAAAGATCAAACTATGATGCTGAAGGACAAATCAATGGTTACCCAGAGTTCAGGGGTGAGTGGATGGTGGAACTATAAAGGCAGTTTTTTTGAGTGATCCAACTGTTCTGTATTCTGATTGCGCCTTGGTTATGTGAATCTGTATAAGTATTTGAACTTATGGAACTATATACAAAAAAGTCAATTTTACTATATGATAATTTAAAAAATAAAATTTATAAAGTAACACCAGCTATAGGTGCCTCTAAATGGAAGTGGGGGTGGTGGAGTTTGTCAGTAGGAAATGAATTACCTCTACTGGTCCTCCATACTGCACACACTGGTGGGAGAAGTAAATGAGGTAAAAAAATCAAAATAATATGCCTTTTAAGACTAGTATTATTTGTTTTTGGCAGAAGACCCTCTAGTATACTGGTTAAAATCACAAATGGAGTGTGGGTTAGTCCTTGACCTTGGACATAATGTTTAAAAATATAGATAATAATATTGTCTACGGGTTGAAAATGATAAAAGATGAATATGTGGGTTGCTACTTCTAAGTGGATGGAAGGGAAACTTCCATCATTGAATCTAAAGACTCTGTTATAGCACCATTGAAAACTAATCTACAAATTCAAGAATACAGGCAATGTTTGGGGCAAACTTCTTTATCGATGGCTATTTCTGAAAAGGTAAAGAGAAAGGTCACTGTGAACATAATAGCCAGCCCCAAGAAAATCTGCTCAGTGAGAACTCCAGGATCTGAGGGTGTCTCTACTATGCAAAAGATTCTCAACCACCCATATGCCTTTCACTATTTCAAGATGCAAGTCCTGCAAAATTTAGCCGAGGTTTAATCCCTTCCGTTTGGAAATGTGCTCCTGGTGCAAGCAGATCTTCTGGGTAAGAATACCTGGGTTTCTATAGACAGTGTCAGTTTAGGGACCAAAGGCAAGTAAATAACACATGTGATGTCAGGTCATGAGACAATCCACACTGGATTTTAGCCATCCAAATACAAGGCAAGGGTGATGGTGCAGTGTAACCTGTGGACAGCATATGTCTTGGGACCATTTTTCTTTGAAATAAGGTGTCTGTCAAGGTGTTTTTCACCATTCAAAGTGGCCAATTAATGCCTGTGGATGACAGGCTAGGAGAGAGATGTCTGGAGGGGTTCTATCAAGCTGACATGTCACCCCAGTAAGCCAGAAGAGTTAGGGACAGTTGACATGGTTATGTGGAGTATGCTTCATGCTGGCTAGATTTGAAGTCCCTTGATTACCTCCTCTGGGGTTTGTTACATCAGTGAGAATTGGAGACCAGATTATCTGTCTGCAGCGTTGAAAAAAATGCCAGGAGTGACACAAATCATGTGCTAATGCGTCACCTTCATCTCAAGCTGGCATTGGTAGCAAGGGACAGGACATTGCAAAATGCCATGTAGTGAAACGGAGTATCAAAACATTTATGGGCACCTTGCACAGTTCTGTTTCCTCACCTATAAAAGATGGGATAACCATTATATTCTTTTAAGAAGGTATTTAGAAGGATTAAATGAGATAAAACATATGTGTATTTTAAATGTTTTGTCTGCATCAACCAGATTTACAGCACTGATTTACAATTACTTTTTTATATTTGCTCTTAATTTGCTCTCACAGTATCTCGCTTCCAGGACTTTTCCACCATGAACTCCACCTTCAGGTAATCATACTTAAAGAAATATATAGTGTGGCCTATTTTCCCAACCTCTGTACGTGGGGAAAGGTCTTTAATTCATGACAGGAAGATACTGTTGTAAACGCAGTCACAATACAGTCACAAGGTGGCATCTTCCTCCAATCACCACTGCCTGCCACTATGATTCACAGACACTGGGTTACAGATTTAAAAACAAAACAAAGCACAACAACCAGCAGGCATGGAAACAGACATTTTTCCTGCCTCTGTTCCCAATGCTGGACTTGATTCTGGGTATCTCAGGAGGATCCAGGCCAGCACCACGCTCTGCTCTCTTCCTCAGCCCATCTTCCATCTTCCCCAGAGGTACATACATCTTAACTTTTCACAGTACCTGCTTTCAGGTCCAAAGATGGGTTCAGCAAAGGGAGGGGTAAAGGTGGCTGTCCTCAACTCAAAAATGGGTCCCAATGGGTATACAGGATTGGGGTTCTATTTCTGGTTGGTTAGACCATGGGACTCTGATCCAGGGTAGAGTTGGTAAGAAGAACTAATGCACCCCCACTTTCCCTACTCTAGCAACACACATTTTTCTCCAGAAGTTTATATTTCATGAGATGCAGGTAGGGTAGTTCATTCAGTTGTTTGTTCTTTCCTTCTTTCTTTTCTCTTTCTTTCTGCAATTCACTCCATATTGTTATTTGGTACTTTTAGGTTGCTTCTCAATCTTAGATTTTAGTCTCGAGAGTTTATATCAACTTCTGTGTCTATTTTTTTTTTTTAATTAAATCATAGCTGTGCACATTGATATGATCATGGGGCATCATACACTAGTTTCATAAACTGTTTGACACATTTTCATCACACCGGTCTACACAGCCTTCCTGGCGTTTTTTTAGTTGTTGTGCCAAGACATTTACATTCTACATTTACTAAGTTTCACATATATCCTTGCAAGATGCACCGCAGGTGTGATCCCACCAGTCCCCCTCCCTCTACCCACC